>CM031088.1:9457691-9468179 GCA_018257905.1 Gillenia trifoliata | reverse complement strand
GTGTAATCTTGTAAATCAATTATCAAGGAAAATCATATTCAACATGGTATCCGCCTAGTTTCCTTGCCTGTCCCTATTTTTCTTTTCTTTTCTTCCACCCGTGTCTCACTTCCAGTTTCCCTGCTTCTTCCTTTCAAAAATTCCATGGCTGCCACAACTCCCACCATTACTCCCTCTCAAAACACTGCCCAATTCACCAAGCTTACCGAAACCAACTACCTCACTTGGCTTCGTCAAATCAAACCCTATCTTCATGGTCAAAAACTCTGGGGCTATGTCGATGGGTCCATCCCAGAACCATCTCCCACCATCATGTCCACAGCCACTGAATCTCAACCAGCTACAGCTCTTCCCAATCCTGAACATGAAAAATGGTTCACCGTAGATCAACAAATTGTCAGTCTTCTCACAACTTCCCTAACCGAAAGTGTTGCTCAGCTTACCATTGGTTTCGACACATCCCAAGCAATCTAGAACTGTCTTGCTCGCCACTTCTCACAGCGTTCCACCGCTAGTGCCTCTAGCCTCAAGTTGCAGCTTCTTGAGCTTCAAAAAGGCTCTCAATCCATTGAGGATTATCTTCGTCATGCCAAGTCTATTGCAGATTCCTTAGCTTCCATCAACAAACCTGTTTGCGACGATGATTTGGTTCTGGCAACTCTACATGGTATTGGACCCGACTACCTCATGCTTAGAACGGCACTGACTCAAAGCCAATCTCTCTCCGACTTCACTGACCTCAGGGCTCGAATCCTTGCCTTTGATGCCCAACAATCCGGCTCCTCTACTTCAGGCCCCGCTACCGCTCTTTTCCATCATAGCTCGGCCTCCAATACACGCCGTGACCAATCTCACCTTTCTCAGCGATCGTTCCCAACCGGTTGTCGACCAAACCAAGGAGGAAGATATCGGCGCAATCAAGGCAACAACATGCGTCAATCCCTCTCTCCCATGCCGCAACAGACCTTTACTTCTTCACCATGGGCACGACCTCTTTGGGGTCAAGGACTGCTTGGCCCAGCCCCCCAATGGTGCCAAAATTGTCACACTTCTCAACATGGGCTGCAGCAGTGTCCTCACAGGTTTAGCGGGCCCAATACCGCTCCTCCTTTTGCTGGTGCACACTTTTCTAGTGACCCAAATTGGTATCCTGACACTGGAGCAACACATCACATGACTGCCATGCCTCTGTCTAATTCTCAACCCTATGGTGGTCCACACAATGTTTTTATGGGAGATGGTAGCTCTATGCCAATCTCTCATACGGTAACCTTCCCTTATCTTTGGGTGCCTCTAATTTTTCCTTACGTGATGTCTTTCGCATCCCGTCCATTCGTAAAAATCTCCTCTCTGTTGCTCGTTTCACAAAAGATAATCTTGTTTTCTTCTTATTTGCTCCTGATTATTATCAAATATATTGCTTACTTACTAGTCGTTTGCTATTTCAGGGCCCATGTAAAGATGGACTCTATCCACTTCACTTGTCTTCTGAGTCCACCATGCCGCAAGCACTCTCCTCCGTTCACTCATCCCTTTGGCATAATCGCTTGGGTCATCCCTCCTCTTCAGTTTTATCTCGTTTAGGATCCACTATTGGCTCCAAAATTTCTCTTAATTCCTTTTGTAATAATTGCGCTCTTAGCAAATCTCATAAATTACCTTTTCAATCAACTCATATTTCATCTTCTTCTTTATTTTCTATAATTCATAGTGATGTATGGATGTCTCCTACCTTGTCCACAACTGGTTTCAAATATTATGTTCTTTTCACTGATGAATGCTCTCGTTACACATGGCTCTATCCTATGCGTAGGAAAAATGAGGTCCTCACTCACTTTCAAAATTTGGTTGCCATGATCCGCAATATTTTCAAAAGCTCTATACAATACCTTCAAAGTGACAATGGCACTGAATACGTCAACAATGCATTCTCCCAATTTTGTAGTTCTTTGGGCATCCAACAACGTTTCTCTTGTCCATACACTCCCCAACAAAATGGGCTTGCCGAAAGAAAACATCAACATATTGCTACAATGACCCGCTCCCTACTACTTACCTCGGGTGCTCCTCAAACCCTTTGGGTTGAGGCTGCTCTCACATCTGTATATCTCATTAATCTTCTACCCACTCCTACTCTTGATTGAGATACTCCCTACACACGTCTCTATGGTCATCCTCCTTCTTATTCTTCCCTTCGTGTTTTTGGGTGCTCTTGCTTTCCTCACCTTGGTGACCATGTCCCCAACAAGTTGTCTAGTCGTAGTGTCGAGTGTGTCTTCCTTGGTTATAGTCCCCACCACAAAGGTTATCGTTGTCTTGATCCCAAAATAGGTCGAGTATACGTTTCATGTCATGTTTTATTTAACGAAACCAATTTTCCCTATAAGGGTTTGCATGCACAATTACCATCCGAGACCATTGATCTTGCATTCACTCCACTACATCATTCAAGCCTATATGCACCTCCGCAGGCCCTCCTGCCGAGCCAAAATCCATCACCATCGGGCCCAAGCCCAATTCAAAACTCTTCTTCAGCTCTACTACAACCATCGTCATCAACTTAGTCAATTGATCAATTGACCCAGCCAGAATCTGATTCCCCTATGCCACAGATTACCGATGCAAAAGGTCACCAACCTGCCGCCGAACCACCACTCAATGAAGCACAACCTTCTTCATCATCGGGCACTCTGCCGGCACCACCTCATCCTCCACCAATTCAGGTCTATCGCCGCCGAGCTTCCTCAAACCCAGTTCCAACGGCACCAATTCCAACCATTGATTCTCCTCCACAAGTCACGCCACCACCGCCGCCGCCTCCAACACATTCCATGCGTACTCGGCTCCGAGATGGCATCATTCAACCGCGACTTCGCACAGACGGTACGGTCAAATACCCAATACCAAAAGCTCTTTTGTCTGTTATTAATTCAATCGAACCAACATGTTATACTCAAGCATCAAAAGAAGCAAATTGGAGAGCTGCCATGGCCGAGGAGATTAATGCATTGTTGAAAAATAACACATGGTCCCTTGTTCCTCCATCTCCAAATCAACATATTGTAGGCTGCAAATGGGTTTTTCGAATCAAACGAAACTCCGATGGATCAGTGGAGCGCTACAAGGCCCGCTTGGTGGCCAAAGGTTTCCATCAACAGCACGGGATCGACTATGGAGAAACTTATAGTCCTGTAATCAAGCCTGCAACCATTCGCACTGTTATATGTGTTGCTGTGTCCAGGGGTTGGCCTCTTCGACAATTGGATGTCAAAAATGCATTTCTCCATGGCCATCTTTAGGAAGATGTTTACATGACCCAGCCTCCAGGCTTCGTCGATTCCACTCGGCCATCCTATGTCTGTAAGCTTCACAAGTCACTTTATGGCCTCAAACAAGCACCCCGTGCTTGGTTTCAACGAATGAGCTCTTTTCTACTTTCAATTGCTTTTCGTCATAGTAAGGCCGACTCATCTTTATTCATCTATCAACATGGCCAGCATACAATTTTCTTTTTACTGTATGTTGACGACATTGTGGTCACGGGTAGCAGTGAGCAAGTTCTTCAAAGTTTTATTGCTGCCTTGGGCCAAGCTCAACAAGCTTCAAATCCTATACATGTCTCGTAGGCGCCTTGTACCTCAGGTAAACCTTATTTAGCACTAAATGGAAATCACTTCCTGCCTTTCACGAGGCGTACTGTTCTACGAGCTCATCTTCGTGGCACCAAGTCAAGTCATGAACCAAGCAAATGGAATGAAGATGTAAAGATGAATGCAAATGCGGATTCAAATCGACCCGCCGCTCTCCCGCTCAAAATACCGAGGAAAGAACCAACGCAGTCCAAAAACACAAGTCTATATTAAGATGTAGAAATATTAAGTTTTAGGACCACGAACAATGCAAACAAGGTTTTCAAACGATTTTCGTGCCGACACAAGAATTTAATGTACGTAAAATATGATTGCAAATTTCGGGTTTTTGAAGATGAACTGGCAGGAGCAAAAGCTTTAGCACTCTCAATGTCCAAAAGAATATTTTGTTCTTACCATGAACAATGCAAACAAGTTTTCAAAAGATTTGTGCTGGCCGACACAAGAATTTTAATGCACTTGAAAACTGCTTGGCCGGGCCGGGTTTAACACAGACAGAGAGGAAGCCATAATGTAAAACACTCTCGCATTTTAGATATGTTCGTTTGTAAAACCCACTTGCAAACAGCTAATCTAAACTTCCTTAAAGTATCGCATCACCCAAGGTAATAGCCGTCACTGCAAAACAGATCTCTAAAGATCAACTGGGAAAAAACCTTGGGGTCCGAATAGTGTCGCTGGAACCCAATGGGTATTCTAATTGGTGTGCCACTTTCTGAGCAAGCATGCACTTATTTGATTAGACAAAAGACTAGTCGAAGACATAAAAAAATCCACGACGTGAAATGCATTAAAAAATAAATGACATCAATGCATATGCATAACCAAACCTCTCTTGAAGTTCATGCATGATTCTTCAAAGTGATATATCATCCTTAATCTAATCTAATCGAGACTCATCTAAGAGCTTGTGTGATGTAAATTACAATTTGACAAGGAAAGCCAAAAACACTTAAATCTAGACTTTACAATCTCCCCTCTTTGGCTTTTCTTGACAAAACAAACCCAAACTAACACTAATTTCCACACCCACACTCAAAAAGTTAATTCACCGTAGTCCGAAACCCGGCATTACAACATCTCTTGGACAAGAAAAAGTGTGAAATATCATGGGTTATGAGATGAAAACATTAGGATACAACATTTTCTCCCCCATTTTGTCACGCTGTGAAGACAAAGGGACAAGGCGGAATAGAGCAAACAAAGTAGGCATATCACATCGATATGACAACAAATAAGCAGCATGAGCACAATTTGGCATGATAAGGAAAAGACAACTTTAGCATACCAAAAGGAGCAAATAATGCATAGCAAAATAACCGAACATAAATAAAGACAAAATAGCCTCAAACTATAAGTTAGGAATGATAACTTAGAGCAAACTATCCTAATAAATAATTTTACTCCCCCAAAATTAGTGCTTTCAAGGAAACTAACTCCCCCATAATTTAAACCAAAGCTACCCCAACTAATTTCAAGCGAATTGACATGAGAGACACAAATCTTCAAAACTCAACCAAGAGCAGACTCATCATCAAAGCCAAGTGGTGAGTTCATCCATCAAAAGGAAGAGCCCAATGCAAACCTCATCAAAATCGAAGAGCGGAAAGAATGAGGGGACATGGAGACAGAAAAGGAAATGACAAAAGTAACTTATACCACTTGTCCGACTAGTTATTAATACTAGTTTAAAAGAGATTTGTCCATTTAAAATAGTGTTTGTGAATGAACACAAAACAAGTACCCAAGACAAATCATCAAGACTTATACACCACATAAGAAATAGTTGGGAGAACAAAGAGTGCACACAATCTTTTGCACCAATAAACAACAACTAGACTGGTGTAAAGGAAAGAAAGAATAAATTAGTTTCAACATCTATGCTTCCAAAATAAAGAACATGAAGAAGAGAGAAGATAAAGGAAACATGAATGCAATATTTTTCTCAAAAGCAATTCTTCAAGGACATATACAGACAATAATATTAGGAATTAGACTTGTTCATTATGCAACAATGATGTGTCAAGGTATGGGAAAGGATGGTCGATGGCCATCATGAAATCATATTTCCTTGCTAACAAGGCCAAAACGAATGTGAGAGTTAACAAAACTTTTAATAATCCACGAGCTTAAGAACTAACACTTGCTACAAAATATGAACATGAAGAAGGCAATGAGGAATATGGAATTTATAAGTGAGATGATAATGACTCATAAGACATGTAGTAATAGCCAAGTCCTTCATGAGTGCAAATTTGAATAGGCACTTACAAAATTCATTTTGAATTTAATGAGTGACGCAGATGAAGAACCATGACATTGCATGGAATGATATTTGATCGAGATGAATAGTGAACTAATTCCATATTGTTTAGTGAGAAAAGGTGCCGCTTCTAAATTCTATTGATGTTTCCCTTTTTTTTTTTTTTCAAGGTTTGCTGCGAGAGCGCACACACCAATGCAAAATAAATACCACTCGGGAGATGTTCACATGCCAAAAAGAATTTCATATTATGTGAGCAAGTAGAAACACCATCTCAATTAAGACCAAAGTAAACTTAACCAACTAATTCACCCAAGCTGTGGAGTTAGGAAAAATGATTTTTCAAAGAGGCCATCACATTTTGAAAGGGAGAACCTTTGACATCATGGTCAATACTTACTAAAGTAGAATCCACATTATAGTACCATGTATGACCGGAAGAAAAGCAAGGTAGAGAACAAAATAGCTATTTGATGAGCGAGATGAAACTAATCGTAATTACGCACAGAGAGACAAAGTAAGACAAATATTCAAACTATTTTTCTTAAGCACAAATACCAATAGATTGTCAAAGATTTTCATACCTTTCGATTATCTAAGGTTTTTGTGAAATATCAGCTAGTTTTTTTTTTTTCGGTTAGTACAAAGATTAAGGTGAGAATTTTACCTTCAACAAGATCCCGAATGAAATGGTGTCGTATGTCAAGTGTGTTTGGTTCTTGAATGTTGGACAATGGTTCTGAATATGTCAATGACACTTAAATGCACTCATCGAGGCAGCATGATGAGGTACCCAGGATATTAATAGTCTCTTTCCCAACAACATGAGGTGTATGTCCTTCACCAACTCTCTCCTACCACCAAAAGGTGCATGAGAAGAATGACTTTTTGTCTCCAATCATAATGGAACATCCATTATCCGGAAAATTTAACATTTTCCTGAAGGACCGAAGTGGGCATTTACGACAACCATACATCTTTCAGTGTAATCTTGTAAATCAATTATCAAGGAAAATCATATTCAACATGGTATCCGCCTAGTTTCCTTGCCTGTCCCTATTTTTCTTTTCTTTTCTTCCACCCGTGTCTCACTTCCAGTTTCCCTGCTTCTTCCTTTCAAAAATTCCATGGCTGCCACAACTCCCACCATTACTCCCTCTCAAAACACTGCCCAATTCACCAAGCTTACCGAAACCAACTACCTCACTTGGCTTCGTCAAATCAAACCCTATCTTCATGGTCAAAAACTCTGGGGCTATGTCGATGGGTCCATCCCAGAACCATCTCCCACCATCATGTCCACAGCCACTGAATCTCAACCAGCTACAGCTCTTCCCAATCTTGAACATGAAAAATGGTTCACCGTAGATCAACAAATTGTCAGTCTTCTCACAACTTCCCTAACCGAAAGTGTTGCTCAGCTTACCATTGGTTTCGACACATCCCAAGCAATCTGGAACTGTCTTGCTCGCCACTTCTCACAGCGTTCCACCGCTAGTGCCTCTAGCCTCAAGTTGCAGCTTCTTGAGCTTCAAAAAGGCTCTCAATCCATTGAGGATTATCTTCGTCATGCCAAGTCTATTGCAGATTCCTTAGCTTCCATCAACAAACCTGTTTGCGACGATGATTTGGTTCTGGCAACTCTACATGGTCTTGGACCCGACTACCTCATGCTTAGAACGGCACTGACTCAAAGCCAATCTCTCCCCGACTTCACTGACCTCAGGGCTCGAATCCTTGCCTTTGATGCCTAACAATTCGGCTCCTCTACTTCAGGCCCCGCTACCGCTCTTTTCCATCATAGCTCGGCCTCCAATACACGCCGTGACCAATCTCACCTTTCTCAGCGATCGTTCCCAACCGGTCGTCGACCAAACCAAGGAGGAAGATATCGGCGCAATCAAGGCAACAACATGTGTCAATCCCTCTCTCCCATGCCGCAACAAACCTTTACTTCTTCACCATGGGCACGACCTCTTTGGGGTCAAGGACTGCTTGGCCCAGCCCCCCCAATGGTGCCAAAATTGTCACACTTCTCAACATGGGCTGCAGCAGTGTCCTCACAGGTTTAGCGGGCCCAATACCGCTCCTCCTTTTGCTGGTGCACACTTTTCTAGTGACCCAAATTGGTATCCTGACACTGGAGCAACACATCACATGACTGCCATGCCTCTGTCTAATTCTCAACCCTATGGTGGTCCACACAATGTTTTTATGGGAGATGGTAGCTCTATGCCAATCTCTCATACGGTAACCTTCCCTTATCTTTGGGTGCCTCTAATTTTTCCTTACGTGATGTCTTTCGCATCCCGTCCATTCGTAAAAATCTCCTCTCTGTTGCTCGTTTCACAAAAGATAATCTTGTTTTCTTCTTATTTGCTCCTGATTATTATCAAATATATTGCTTACTTACTGGTCGTTTGCTATTTCAGGGCCCATGTAAAGATGGACTCTATCCACTTCACTTGTCTTCTGAGTCCACCATGCCGCAAGCACTCTCCTCCGTTCACTCATCCCTTTGGCATAATCGCTTGGGTCATCCCTCCTCTTCAGTTTTATCTCGTTTAGGATCCACTATTGGCTCCAAAATTTCTCTTAACTCCTTTTGTAATAATTGCGCTCTTAGCAAATCTCATAAATTACCTTTTCAATCAACTCATATTTCATCTTCTTCTTTATTTTCTATAATTCATAGTGATGTATGGATGTCTCCTACCTTGTCCACAACTGGTTTCAAATATTATGTTCTTTTCACTGATGAATGCTCTCGTTACACATGGCTCTATCCTATGCGTAGGAAAAATGAGGTCCTCACTCACTTTCAAAATTTGGTTGCCATGATCCGCAATATTTTCAAAAGCTCTATACAATACCTTCAAAGTGACAATGGCACTGAATACGTCAACAATGCATTCTCCCAATTTTGTAGTTCTTTGGGCATCCAACAACGTTTCTCTTGTCCATACACTCCCCAACAAAATGGGCTTGCCGAAAGAAAACATCAACATATTGCTACAATGACCCGCTCCCTACTACTTACCTCGGGTGCTCCTCAAACCCTTTGGGTTGAGGCTGCTCTCACATCTGTATATCTCATTAATCTTCTACCCACTCCTACTCTTGATTGAGATACTCCCTACACACGTCTCTATGGTCATCCTCCTTCTTATTCTTCCCTTCGTGTTTTTGGGTGCTCTTGCTTTCCTCACCTTGGTGACCATGTCCTCAACAAGTTGTCTAGTCGTAGTGTCGAGTGTGTCTTCCTTGGTTATAGTCCCCACCACAAAGGTTATCGTTGTCTTGATCCCAAAATAGGTCGAGTATACGTTTCACGTCATGTTTTATTTAACGAAACCAATTTTCCCTATAAGGGTTTGCAGGCACAATTACCATCCGAGACCATTGATCTTGCATTCACTCCACTACATCATTCAAGCCTATATGCACCTCCGCAGGCCCTCCTGCCGAGCCAAAATCCATCACTATCGGGCCCAAGCCCAATTCAAAACTCTTCTTCAGCTCTACTACAACCATCGTCATCAACTCAGTCAATTGATCAATTGACCCAGCCAGAATCTGATTCCCCTATGCCACAGATTACCGATGCAGAAGGTCACCAACCTGCCGCCGAACCACCACTCAATGAAGCACAACCTTCTTCATCATCGGGCACTCCGCCGGCACCACCTCCTCCTCCACCAATTCAGGTCTATCGCCGCCGAGCTTCCTCAAACCCAGTTCCAACGGCACCAATTCCAACCATTGATTCTCCTCCACAAGTCACGCCACCACCGCCGCCGCCCCCAACACATTCCATGCGTACTCGGCTCCGAGATGGCATTATTCAACCACGACTTCGCACAGACGGTACGGTCAAGTACCCAATACCAAAAGCTCTTTTGTCTGTTATTAATTCAATCGAACCAACATGTTATACTCAAGCATCAAAAGAAGCAAATTGGAGAGCTGCCATGGCCGAGGAGATTAATGCTTTGTTGAAAAATAACACATGGTCCCTTGTTCCTCCATCTCCAAATCAACATATTGTAGGCTGCAAATGGGTTTTTCGAATCAAACGAAACTCCGATGGATCAGTGGAGCGCTACAAGGCCCGCTTGGTGGCCAAAGGTTTCCATCAACAGCACGGGATCGACTATGGAGAAACTTATAGTCCTGTAATCAAGCCTGCAACCATTCACACTGTTATATGTGTTGCTGTGTCCAGGGGTTGGCCTCTTCGACAATTGGATGTCAAAAATGCATTTCTCCATGGCCATCTTTAGGAAGATGTTTACATGACCCAGCCTCCAGGCTTCGTCGATTCCACTCGGCCATCCTATGTCTGTAAGCTTCACAAGTCACTTTATGGCCTCAAACAAGCACCCCGTGCTTGGTTTCAACGAATGAGCTCTTTTCTACTTTCAATTGGTTTTCGTCATAGTAAGGCCGACTCATCTTTATTCATCTATCAACATGGCCAGCATACAATTTTCTTTTTACTGTATGTTGACGACATTGTGGTCACGGGTAGCAGTGAGCAAGTTCTTCAAAGTTTTATTGCTGCCTTGGGCCAAG
>CM031088.1:9440138-9457591 GCA_018257905.1 Gillenia trifoliata | reverse complement strand
GGGGGGAGGGTTTCGGTTCGGTTACCGAACCGATCCCAGCCCTATTCTGAAGCCGTCAGGAATATTTCGTTACCGTTGATGGAATATTCCCTCTTCTTCTTCCCCTCGCCGGTCGCCGGAGCCGCCGCCGTCCTCCACCATCTGGTTCGCCGGAATTTCTGAAAAATTTCCGAATTAATCCCAAAACTTCAAAAATTCATAACTTCTTCGTTCTTTGGCCAAATTTAACGTGCCATATATCAAATTGAAGGTATTGACGAGTAGAATATTTCCATACCAATTTAGGGCTGGAAAAATGGCCAGAGATGGCCTGAAATTGGCCGGAAAGCTTCAGGAAACCCTAATTCTGTTCTCCTTCAAAATTGCACCAAATTCGACGTTCTTTATATCAATTTGAACCTACTCAACGTAATAAAACCAATGGTAATGATTTCGTGGCTTACCTAAGTCGGGATTGTACAGAAACTTGAATGGCAGTTTGTCGTTTTCGTTCCGGCGTCGGTTTGGACGATTGGGCTCGAGTTTGGGGATTCTGAAATCACAGTCTCGTCCAGAATGACGAGGCGATCGTAATGGCTATAGTCTCGGGTCTCGGTTTGATGGTTTTGTGATTCGTCCAAGAACTTTTAGGGTTTCGGTGTGTTGGAAGGTTTTGGCCGAGAGAGAAGTGGGAGAGAAAGAGAGAGAAATCGTGCAGGGGAGTTGTGTTGCTGCACAGCAGCCAACCCACAACCCAAAAACCCTAATTCCAACTTACGGGGTGAAAATTACTAAAATGCCCCTACACTTTAAACCTTCATAAAACGTTCGTTTTAACTCCGAATTGAGTTCTGCTTGCGTCCACGCGTTCGTATCGACGAGTACATCATGAATATGTAAAGAAATAAATTTTCACATGTAGTCTCAAAAAGTCAACAAAAGTCAACATTGACCACTAGGGGTATTTTGGTAATTTCACATAAAATTTTGGGACGGGTTGTAACATGCATTTCCTTCTTTTGTTCTAAGACTAGGTCAGACCGTCAGATTGCTAAACACATTGCACTTCAAATGTGCTGGACTTTTGGATTTTAGATAAAGAATTGATCTGCTAATAAGTCCATTATTTTCTGCTTTCTTGTTGTTTGGATATATGATTCTTTATTAAATTGATAACGTAGCGAGTATATGAGTAATTTATAAGCTAACGAGTAAGTTACATATTCACTAATCACATGAAAAAACAAACTGAAAATATGACTTTAGCCCTTGAAATTTAATTTTCTCTATATAAAACCCGACATAAGTTTTTTACTCGAATATAACCCATTGACTAGACTCCACATAAGCAAATTCATTAATTATGTTTGACTTTACACATTTTAAATTTATTGGATGCCTAAAATACCCATATTTGAATGTTTGATGTACACAATTAATTCCATACAGGTAGTAAGGGAGAATTAATGACTTTCCAAAATGAAAAAAAGAAAAAAAATATAAATGTTACAAATTCATTGCCTTATATATAATAACAATAAAACATGTCTAATATATGTAATAATACATGCTTAATTAATGTCACAAAAATTATATTTTACATATAAATGTAGGTAAATTATTTTACACACACCCATGTATAATAAAAAATGTTACATCCCGTCCCGGGAATAATATTATTTTATTCCCGGAGGTGCAAAATGACGATTTTGCCCGTTATTTGGTTCAAAATTAATTTCATTTGTATTTTACATAAAATATAGGTCAATTATTTGCATATAAAATAATAATAAATGCAAAATAATTTAAGGTAAATTCATATTAGGTACCAAGTTGGTGAGTAGATTTATGAAAAAATACCATATTTAAGGAAAAATACTAAGTCTAATGATATTTTATGATAAGCTACAAACTTTATTGGGTAAGTGATCATATGACTAAATAAAAGATATGAGAGATTACCATATTGTCCTCAAGTTTATTTCTTTCATAATTTTATAAGGCCTTTAGAGCTCGGGTTAACTTTTGAAGGTTTAGGGTTTTAAAAGGCTTTCTTCCGTCAAGGTCAGTTGATCATTTTTGGGTTTAGGGTTTTAGAATGTCCTTGGGAGGAGCTTTTAGGCTTGTGGTAGGTTCGGGTTTTGGGCGAAGCCCAAAATGTCACAGCCCGCTCAAAGTTTTAACTTATTTTATTCCCTAAGTGCAAAATGACGCATTTTGCCCCGGATTGACTTTTCTGCTGACTTTTCGTCAGAATCCGGACGACGCATCCAATTGTGTTTTTGACGTGCTCGCCGATACGAATGCGTAGACGCCGAAGCCGCACGCCGCTCGACTCGACCTAAGATTTTACTGCCACATTTTCGACGCTTCCCGTGAATTCAATTGTTTGGGCCAAATGACGTATAAAGAAAAACATATACCTATCCCATCTAATCCAGGGATGTTGTCCGGGCTTTGTCCTATCCAATGAACCCGCATCTTTCTTTCTTTCTTTCTCGCACAACCAAAACAAAAACTCAAGATTTTTGGCCTTCGTTTAAGTGAGCAATTGTTGCAGCTGGCGGACGGTTGGCCCATTAGAGATTTTTGGGCCGCTTGTCGTGGCCCAATTCAGTTGGATTTAGGTGTTTCACCCTACGGAAATCTTCAAGTAATGGATTTTGTCTTAAGCTTAGGTTTTGAAGTACTCCATGGCGGCTGGGAGGACGTACACTGGGCTTTTCCACACGCACGGGGTGAGTGAGTGGGTCTTTTGTTTGATAAATGTATATATATACGTATGGTTTTTCAACGTTTTTAATCAAGAAGGACATATCATATACGCTTGTTGGAGTGTAGAACATTCGTGACTATATTGCCATGCATGTTTTCATACCGTTGCTCCCTCGGGCAGATGTATACACCTGTATTAGTACTGCCCAGGGCTGTGACTATTTTGACGCTTAGGAGTAATACTATCAAGATCGCTTACGCAGCTTTGGATCCATTGGTGTACTAGTCGTTTCTAGGTTGCATTAGGCAACTCGAGCTTGTGTGACTGCACTTTGTGCACCAAATAGCTACGCTAGACTCGCTGGCCATTGTAGTACTCAGCCAGACACTTGTATACCTAGCTTGTTCCTTGTGGGATTTAGCCCCTTGGGCATGTGTGCTTGCTGCATGGGTGAGCAAATGTCGCAGTATTATCGGAGAGTACCCGGTGTTTTCACGACAGTATTTTGATTCATGCCTACGGCATGACGTATTTTCTCAAACTATACTTGTTTTCAAACGAGGGGTTATTAGACTTTGAAAACAACGGTTTTATCAAACTTTGCTTTTTGACCCACTCACCGCTTTATGTTTTGCGCCTCCAAAGTTAGTTGGTCGGGAGCTTGCGACGCTGCTGGCGCGGTGGTATGACAATGTAGGATTTCTCTCACTACCGTATTAAATTTGTTTTCCGTGACTGATCTTGTCCAATTAAATATTCATTATTCTTTATTTCCATCCTTCAACTTTCTTTTGCTTTCACACGCTTAACGCGTGTCGGCATCACCTTCCGACACCGCCTGGCCTCGGGGATCGGGATGTCAAATTGGCACGTAGTACAGTTTTTCGTAACCTAGGCTCTTTCTTTTCCGTGATCTCGTACTCTGTCTCGTGGGTATCGACTCGAACTTCGTGAATTTTGATTCTTGATTCTTACCTTGGAATCGAGAATTTTTCCGAACTTTACACTTTTGGTGTATTGTTTTCCTTGGGTTAATCCCCAAGTTCTTTCTTTAGGTGTCATACCACCTCGACGTAATGCATTGCGAGTTTCAAGCAAAGCTTTTCCGATTTTGACAGTTTTGTCGTTATTCTTCGCACGCTGTGAAATTTTCGTAGTTTACTCGTACACCTTGAGCTTGGTTGACGAACTTGGTGTTACGTGTATCGCTCTTGGATACTTTGCTTGTTAATCCTTCCGATGGAATCGCGATCAATCGGGAAATCGGGTTCGGCTTGTCATATTTTCAAGTGTGTAGTCAGCTTGACACAACGGATGATTTTTCATCAAGTACTCTCCTTGGGACAACGCTTACGCTGACGCTACGGAACTCCGCCGACTACTTTCGTGTTCGACATGTTCGAAGGATCAATTCGTGACCTAGTTTCACAAATTCCTTCGCACTCGCTAGTGTTTTACACTTAAATCAACGACTTCTACCTTCGGGTAACACGTATTTTTGGCGTTGCTTGATCTGGACGCGTTTCTACTACTTGGGGTAGTTTGGCCATCCCCGAGTACGCCGATGTTCAAATTGTTAGCAAAGTGAAGGCTTCAGACGGATTTTCCTCAAATTGTTTCAACCACTTTCCATTTTCCTTCGAATTCGGAAAAAAGTATCACCGCGGAAGTTCTTGTACTTTACGCCCGCACGCGGGCGACTGCAATGACTTTTCGATGATCGTAAACCGAACTCCTGCTTGCCGACTTTTCTAACGATTCGTGACTACTACGTAGTTTGGGACAACGCCCATTTTCGTGTGGGTGTTGTTCAACTGCGGTGGAGTCTGGTACTAATTCACGTTATTGTCGACTCGTTTTCCTTCGAACGCTGGAAGAACTTTTTTCGCATTTCCGTGTCGACAAGTTTTCCACTCATGACTTTGTCATTCAAACCGATCATTTTCCCGTACTCTTGTGCGTGCGGTTATCTTAACGGCTCCGCTCGCTTATCGTATGGGATTGGCATATCCACGAGTGACGGCATTGACAATAATCTTCGGCTTTGACTCTACTTATGTGCGTATCCACCGTCTCGAGTACGCTTTGACTTTTTATCAATCTCGCATTCGAACGCGACGAGACTTTTCACCGTGATCGGTTCACTTGGCTAATCGGGTTACCATCTTGTCTCTCTCTCGTTTCTCGCTTAATCCAAAATCTACTCTAGGCACCCGAGCTTTCTTCGCTTCCTTCTCCGAGCTATCTTGGCTAAGGGAGATCACCGTCTTACCACCATCTTTGTCAATCTCAATTTACTGACCCCGGACTACCTGCTCCTGTGCAACCTTGAAACCTAGTTTTCGAGAATTTTCCCTAGCCGAGGTTCGACTTCTAACTTCGGCCATTTCTTGGTGAAACCAACTCTTAAGTACCTTAAACTAATCACCGCTAACTCCCGAAGCCCCAGAACTTCCTGTCTCGCCATTTCTTGGTGGCGTTTGGCCCGAGAAACACCAAAACCCGACCGTGCGCTTTTCACTCCAATAATTGGGTATCGGCATCATTCTTTCAGTCTCCGAAAGATTCTGCTTCCAACGTGGTAGTTCAGCTCGAATCATCCAAAGAGTGGATCGATCTACAATAAACCGTGGAGGTTGATTCACCGGTGGATCTTGTCATCGGGTAACCCACCCGCCCGTCGCCTGGGGCTTCAAGTATCGTTGCGACACTCATCATTTTGGGTGAGTGTAAGCAAGAAACTCCTGTGCCATGGTTATGGATCGATTGGGATACATAGCTAACCATCCGTCGCAAGATCGGGCAAGAAAACTAACCTTTCTACCGTTTCGATCCAATAAGCTGGATTTAACAGTTTTCTATCGGTAACCTACTTTCGGTGGAGACGGACATTGTCAAGGCAATGTCATTCCATACTCGGAACTTTCTCGATTCTTGGGTTACAGCTTATTCGTATCCTCGATGGTGCCCGCTGCTCCAAAGGTGGAGCGCCTCGTTGGCTCAGCAGCTGTACTTTGACCAAATAGATACACTTAACGATCTCCCGATCTTGTTCTAAACGCTAAACTTTCTTTTTTTTTGGGCTGGTTACTTGTGATCCAAACGACCTAAGTATTACCTACTCAAATTATTTCACTCTTTGGTTTACTCAAACTACTGACCACATTGTACTCCTACCAGTACGATTTGGAATCCCTATGCCGTGAGGCAAAGTTTGTCTTGTTCTTTGGGATTGCCTATGATAATTCGTTATCATCGCGAATCAAGTTTACTTGCCAATCTCATTCCTCCCGGATGTCGTAGTTTTCGACGTTGATCCCAGGGAATGGATTGTTACCCCAATCTTTGTGCCAAGGTGGGAATTTTGAGGGAGCTTTTTGGGAGACGTTGTAGTGAGATCTGTTTTTACTCGGATCTACCTCGTAGTACTTCTTATGGAAATTTCGGGGACGAAATTTTTATAAGGGGGGTAGATTGTTACATCCCGTCCCGGGAATAATATTATTTTATTCCCGGAGGTGCAAAATGACGATTTTGCCCTTGGTTGACCTTTCGGTTGACTTTTGCGTCGTAACTCGTACGACGCATTCACTTGTATTTTCTTGACGTGCTCGTCGCTACGAACGCGTAGACGCGAGCCGTACGTCGTTCGGACTCCGAACGAATATTTTACGGACGTTGACTTTTCGACGTTTCCCGTATTTCCAAAGTTGGGCTGTTTTGAATTATTGGGCTGGGACCCATTTGGCAGCAGGCCACATGGCCTATCCCTGAAATTGGGGGATTTGGTCTGGGTCTTTGACCCGTGGCTTCCTCCCCCTCTCCTTCGTCTTCCTCTCCTTCTTCTTTGCAGAAAACAAAAACAAACCCACACCCAATTACTTTGGGCACCCCGAGCTACCACCACCCTCGATCCCACCTCAGCTCGACCTCACTGGTGGACTTCACCACCATCTTCATCCTCACCAAACCTGGGTCATGGTGAGCCCAGAAAACCCGAGCAAACCTCGAAGAACCCAAAGCTCGAAAACACTCCGGCGAGGTTTGCCTCGGCCGACCGCCTCGATCCAGGCCTCGAGCAGCCTCGTGGTGGTCACCAACCTCCTCCTCGAGGTCCCAATGATCCTAGTCTGGACCTGCAAACATGAAATCGATCGAGGATCGAAGACCTGGGAATCGGAATTTTTGGAGCCGTGAGCTTTTCTCCAAATTCCGGCCAACTCCGACCGAGTTTGGGCCCCAAAATGGTATAACCTTCTTCCTCTCAGCTCCAGCTTCATTTTGACATAAATTTCACGAATTTTGGTTGAGAAATGAGTGTTCTAGGACGATTTGAAGTTTTCCGGCCATTTCCCCAGTTTCCGGCGACGGCGACGGCGGCCGGCGGCGGCGCCGGCGACCGGAAAAAGACCAGAGGACCGGCGCTGACGTCAGCGATGACGTCAGCAAACCGGGTCGAACCGGCCTGGCTGACGTCAGCGAACCGGCTCAGACCGGCGCTGACCGGCTCGGCTGAGCCGCGCGTGGAGCCGCGCGTGGCGCCGCGCGTGAGTGAGCCGTTGGAGCCGCGCGTGAGCCGCGCGTGGAGCCGCGGCTTGGCGCGTTTGAGCCGCGCGTGAGGGCGCGTGGAGGGTCCAAATTTCATTCTGTTTTCACGGGTCGACTCGTGACGACGTGTACTACCTCGGGGTAGTATGCATGTTAATTTTTGAGGTGTTTTGGACCTCCAAATTGAGAAAACGAGAGATAGGTTTAATTAATTAGTTAATTCGTTACCTTTATGAGATTAATCATCGTACCGGTGATATCTCATATAGGTGAGACCAAATGGCAGCGTGTGGCGACGTGTGCTACGGCACACGGCGGCCCACGGCGGCGGTTTTGGGGTTTCCGACCCCGAGACTCCGTTTTCGGGTTTCCGAACGCCGTTTTCTTCGTATTTTCAATTACGTTATTAATCTTGGGTGTTCCAAAATAGGTTTGGCGACCCTTGGCGCTCGGAGGACGTACGTTTGGACTTCCCAGCTTCGGTATCTGTGAGTGGGCCCTTTCCCTATTATTTAAATGTGTTTTATATTTGGGAAATTATATATTTGACTATGCCTACATATTATTGTGGTTTTAAATGGTATTTACTCTCGTATATTTGGTAGACCAAGTACTTCGTGGTATTTACTCGGTTTACTAGTTTCAGCTCAGTATTTCGGTAGGCCATGGAAATTAGTGGGCTTTGGGCCCACATTTCCATTTGGGAATTATACCATTAAATTGGTGATTTCCGTATTGGTTTTGTACGCGCATTGCTAGTATCGAACCGGCACTATTTTAGGGAATTTAGGGAATTAAGTATTTTAATTCCCTACTAGTACCTATTTGCGAATATGGGTTTTATACCTATCTGACGGCCTTGAGCCGTATTTGGGTGAACCTTGGATATGGTAAATTCCTATCGTATTTTAGGTTCACCTAGTTTGCCATTAAGTTGGTATTTCTATACCTTGGTACCCATGTGGCGTACGCTTGGTATTTCACGTATTGTAGCTATATGTTTGGTATTTCGGGTACGGCCCCGAGAATACCAAATATATATTGATTAGCTTGAGGGCATCCCGTATAGGGAAATTACCCCATCTGGTTTTATGTAGAGTATTCAGTAGTATGTTTTCATACGCTCAATTAGGTTGCTTACACGGTGTTTAGTGTACCGTCCGGGGCCAGGACCAGCTTCACGTGATTGTTCACACGCACCTATACGCTCGCTATGGACCCATAGCAGGTGCCAGCCTGTTCTAGGTCGCCTGGGCGACTCGAACTCGTTGTGATGCGCATACGCGCCAGCTTCACGTGATTGTGTACACGAGCGTACTGTTACTTATACACCCAGCCTGTTCATGACAGAATATATCTGTATGAACTTGTGTGTTTGCAATACCTAAACGAGCATCTATCTTGTCGTCTTGGATTGTGAGGCCAGGACCACTTTCACGTGATTGTTCACACGCACCAACGCTCACTATGAATCCATAGTAGGTGCCAGCCTGTTCTAGGTCGTATGGGCGACTCGAACTTGTTGTGATGCGCAGATGCGCCAGCTTCACGTGATTGTGTATATGAGCGTTTATCTTATAGTTTTATATTGTGGTGTTTTCACCGATTTTCACTGATGCCACGGGGGCATTTATTTGGTTTACGGGTTTTCCGTAGATCCTTATTTTACGAACCTTCGGGTAAAGTATTTTAATGCCGAACGGTGACTTTCTGCCCGTTTCGGATGGTAAGTATATTTCCGTACTTACCTCGATTTTCTACCTACTATATGGTACGTTTTCTGAAAAGGTTTTTTTTTACCAATTACTTGATTTTGACGGCGAGGGGTTACTATTTTCAGAAAACAAAGGTTTTACCAAAAATGACTATTATTGGCCCACTCACCTTTCTGTTTTTGCGCCCCTCCAGGTTTAGTGGCTGGAGCTGTCTACGTTCGAGGCGGTGGTATGACGAAGCTTCAAATTCCTTGGTATTGTTGTACTCTGTATTCCGTACTTTGTACGATTGCTGTTGTTTAAATTCTTCCGCCCGTACATTTGTGTACACTTGAATCTTAATTTATTCAAATATTCTTATTCATTTCAAGTTGGCTTTCGTCACCCTACGTGGTGTCGGCCAGCACACTCGACTTTTGGGTGTCCACGTGTACATCCGGGTCGGGATGTGTCAAAAAAAACATGCCTAATATATGTAAAAATTCATGCAATATAATTTACTTACAAAATAAAGAAATGTTATTTGGTTCAAAATTAATTTTACCTGTATTTTACATAAAAATATAGGTCAATTATTTGCATATAAAATAATAATAAATGCAAAATAATTTACCTACAAAAATAAATAACGTGCTAATCATAAATAAATTTATATATAGGTAAATTAATTAGTACATATAAATTTATATATATAAATAAATTTATATATATGTTATTTGATTAAAAATTAATTTAACTATATTTTACATAAAAAGTATAGGTAAATTATTTGCATACCATAAATTTATAATTGTGAAGTCAACTCTTGAAAGAATACAATTTTTCACTCCCACAAATAGTGCACCTACTATTTGAATTTTAAAATGTTAAATTGCTTCATTAACATAATTAGGGTATTGTGGCATAAGTTGTAAATAATTTGTAATAATAGGTTACTTATTTTCCCACATGTCAACAAGTTTGAATTTGGGGTTTTATTTGAATGTTTAAAGATAGATGGGTTTAGTTTTGGAAAACAAGAGTTACAAGGGCATATGTCTAAAGAACCCAAAAAAAAAACTCATCATGGAGCTTCGACTTCTCCTAAATAGATGTTTTGTGTCCCAAAACGACACCATTCACACAATTTGGACCAAATTGTGCAAGTGTGCTCGGCTTATACATCTAACCAAAAACATGTCGTAATTATGACACATCATCAACTTAACATGATATTAGACGATCACTCAGACAATGGGTATAAATTGATAGAATTTTAAAATCTCAAGGTGCAATGAGAGCAAATTAAAATATCATAACCCATTAAAACACCTCAAATTGACCTGAAGGGTGTAAATATGTAATGAAAGTGAATTTGAGTTTCTTTGGATATCCATTTGTTAGGGCCCAAAAAATTCACCCAAAGCCCAAAAAGATTGAAGGCCCAAATGTTCTATACGGTCATACGGTTTTATGCTAATCCCAATTTTATTATACATATTTATCTAAAAGATTAATAGTAAGCAAGCTTTTACCTAAGTTTAATTAATTCTCACGCCATGCCAAACAAGGAAATATATCACGTCATGCCAACACACATTCTTTTAAACCCAACACCTACCAACCTCACATGGACCCAAGACATGTGGTTTCACGGGGCTTGCTTGAGGGGTTGAGGTGTGGAAGGTTACAGAGGTCCACAAGTCCCATGGAAACTCTTCGATAATAGAAACTTTGGTCTACTTGGGAGCACCAAATTCCAAGCCTATTGCTTGAAGTAGTCCCATGCTGGGTAAGCAAATGAGATAAGTTCCAACACCCTATTTTAGTTGTGCACTACTCTACAACAACCTATACACCCAAGACATATATATTCTCCTTTCCTGCACCAAGACATATGTTTTACGTGAACCTATTCCTGCACCAAACTATTTCACCCCTTTCCTGCACCAAGACATATGTTTCCCGTGAACCTATTCCTACACCAAGTTATCTCACCCTTTTCCTGCACCAAGACATGTTTCCTGTGAAACTATTCATGCTGCAACCATCTCACTCTTTTATCCATAGGACACTAAGAAGATTCCATTCCACCATTTTAGCCGTTGGAAATAAACCATTTCCGGTGCCTTCTATTATCCATAGGAAATAAGAAGGTTCCAATCCATCCAGTTACCCGCCGGAAACAAGTGGTTTCCGGCACACCATTTTACCCAGCATAAATAAGAGAAAGTTTTCACCCTCTATAAAAGCAAGCCAATATCAGATGAAGGGGGAGAGGCCGAGCTGCAAGCAAAAGAGGAAAACCCTTCCTCCTAGCTCCTGGAAATCTCTCTTTAAGCTACTGCAAGCTTCCTGCACCAGCCACAAACTTAGCCTCAAGCTTCCCACCCTCCTGCTTCCAATTGTTTCCTTTCCATCTACTGTAAAAACACTAAATCCATAAGTCAAGCCTTAAGTTCCTCATTTTCCTACACATGAACCCAACCACCATGACTAACTCATTCACCACCAAAATCTCTTAGAAACTCTCACGCTAAACTTAAGCCTAATTAACACCAAATACCATCTCATTTGCTAAACTTGTGGATCTTTATCTCCCACACTTCAAGCTCTCATGCCAAGCCTTTTTCAACAATAACTCGTCACTTCAAAAGCCACCGAAAGAAGAACTTTGACAACCGTAGAAAGCACTTCAATAGCCCGCAGAAGAAGAACTTTGACAACCGCGGGAAGCATTTCAAAAGCCACCGGAAGAACTTTGATAGTCGAGGGAAACACTTCAAAGACGCTGGAAATACTTTATCATCGCTGGGAGCATTCAATGTAACATCAAATCAAGTAATTAGAAGCTGCTGGAAGAACAACAAAGTATTCCCTAGGACTCGCTTCTCATTCGGGATGCTTTGGGCCTAGTTCTCACTAACTCAGAAATGGGGCGCAAAGGCTTCGTCAACCTATTTACAACACAAACCCAGTAAAGCCTTCCAACAAAAAAGACCCCAACACCATTCTTATTTTTAAAATTTTTCAAACTTACTAACCAAATAATATTTGATTTCCACTAAAGTCAATGAGGGGTGCCATATAAACTATATAGTTGTAGATTGTCACTAATTAGTATTACGATTAAGTGGTATTTCTCTTCACTTATTAATGAGAGGTCTTAAATTAGAATTCCGTAAATGAAGAATTTAATACCAATTTATTCCATCACCCCTTAATGTAAATATATCGTTGTTAAAAAAACATAGTTGCATATGCTTTTGCGAACCTAGGGCATAGTTATGACCATTCTTGCATGTGGTTTCATAACTTCTTATATGTAATTATTTTTAAGGATAACTACATTTTACACACTTTGACACATCCCGACCCGGATGTACACGTGGACACCCAAGAGTCGGATGTGCTGGCCGACACCACGTAGGGTGACGAAAGCCAATTGAATAAAATAAGGATTAATTTGAATAAATTAATGAGTAGGATGTACAAATTTCGCACAGAGTAAGAATTAATAAATAAATAACAGTTATCGTACGAATACGAAATACTGAAAAATTTATAAATACAGAGAATTTAGAACAACTTCATACCACCGGATCTCGACGTCGACAGCTCCAGCCACTAAACCTGGAGGGGCGCAAAACAGAAGGGTGAGTGGGCCAAAGTTAGTTTTGTAAAAACCTTTCCTTTAGAAAATACTAACCCCTCGCCGTAAAACAGGTATTAAGTTTCGTGAAAACCTTTCTTGAAAACATAATATAGTATTAGGTAAAAAAAATCAAGGTAAGTACGGAAATGTACTTACCGTCCGAAACGGGCAGAAAGTCACCGTTCGGTCATAAAGTACTTTACCAAAAGGTTCGTAAAATAAGTTATACAGGAAAACTGCAATTCAAATAAATGTTTCCGTGGCATCAGTGAAAATCCGAGATACAACACAATCCAAGTATAAGACAAATGCTCGGTTAGGCAAGGCAGACACACGAGTTCATACAGATATATTCTGTCATGAACAGGCTGGGTGTATAAATAAAGTTACGCTCATGTACTACGATCACGTGAAGCTGGCGCTAATCGCTATCACCCGAGTTCGAGTCGCCCATGCGACCTAGAACAGGCTGGCACCTACTATGGGTCCATAGTGAGCGTATCGGTGCATGTGATCCATCACGTGAAGGCTGGTCCTGGCCTCGGACAGTACAATAACACCGTGTAAGCCTCCCAAGTTGAGCGTACAAAACATGCCACGGAGTGTTTTTAATTAAAATAAAGTGAGGTAAATTCCCTTTTTGGGATAACCTTCAAACAACCACTAAATAAGGTACTCTCGGGTGCCGTACCCGAAATATCAAGTAACTAACCACGATACGCAAAATACCAAGAATACACCTTCCGGGTACCAAGGTATAGAAATACCAACTTAATGGTAGATTAGGTGAACCCAAACATGATAGGAAATTATCGTTTCCAAAGTTCACCCAAATACGGCCCATGGCCCGTCAACGAATATAAGATCCAAACGCATAAATAGGGAATTAAAATAATTAATTCCCTAAACCCTCGAAAGTAGGGTTGGTACGATAATTATAATACCCATACAAATAAATACGGAAACACCAACTTAATGGTGTAAACCCCAAATGGAAATATAGGCCCTAGGCCCATTGATTTCCATGGCCTAACAAATACCGAGTCTGCTATGTAAACGAAGTAACTACTACTAAATACGAGGCCTACCGGAAATACGAGGCAAATACTAAATTAAGGTCACAATACTAATGTAGGCATAAATTAAGTTTGCTACCAAAGTATAGCAATAATCAATTAAAGGTATAGGCAAAACCCAATTTAACATTTAAAACATGTAAAATATTTAATTTAGGTAAGGAAAGGGCCCACTCACAAATACCGAAGCCGAGAAGTCTAAATGCACGTCCTCCGAACGCCACGGGTCGCCAAAACCTATTTTTGAAACTCACAAATTAGTAAAGTATACGAAATTACAAGAAAAACAGCGTTCGGATACCCGAAAACGGAGTTTCGGGGTCGGAAACCCCAAAACCGCCGCCGTGGGCCGCCGTGTGCCGTCGCACACGCCGCCACACGCTGCCATTTGGTCTCACCTATATGAGATATCACCGGTACAATGATTAAACTCATAAAGGTAACGAATTAACGAATTAATTAAACCTATCCCTTGCTTTCTCAATTTGGAGGTCCAAAACACCTCAAAAATTAACATGCATACTACCCCGAGGTAGTACACGTCGTCACGAGTCGACCCGTGAAAACAGAACACGATTTGGACCTTCCACGCGCCCTCACGCGCGGCTTGAAGGTCGGAGCCGACGGCTCCACGCGCGGCTCACGCGCGAGCTGGTCAGCTGAGCCGGTGAGTCGGTCAACTCGACTCGGCTCGAGCCGGTCAACACGGCTCGGCTCAAGCCGTCAACGCGGCTCGGCTCAAGCCGGTTCGGTCAATGCTGACGTCAGCAAGTCCGGTCTGAACCGGTCTGCTGACGTCAGCAAGGCCGGTCCAACCCGGTCCGATGACGTCAGCGCCGGTCGACGCTGGTGCCGGCCGCCGTCGCCGCCGCCGGCCGCCGTCGCCGTCGCCGGAAACTGGAAAAATGGCCGGGAAATTTCAAAAGCTTGTAACTCACCCATTTCTCAACCAAATTCAACAATTCAAAAGGAAAAATGAAGCTGGAGTTAAGGAGATTCGAAATTTACCCATTTGGAGTTCAAAATCAGCCGGGGTTGGCCGGAAATGGGCTCCAAAGTTCTCGGCCAAAGTTGAATGTCGAAGAACTCGACGTTCTTGTCAAAAGCAGGGCCTGGGTTCGATTCCCAGGGCTCCAAGGAGCTTGAATATGGTGACTTGGGTTTGATTCGAGGCCTGAGTGGCCGTGGTTGGCCGATCGTGGTCCACCGGGAAATTTGCAGATTCTGGGTTCATCAGTGGCCCGTTGTTCCTAGGTTCGAAGTAATTCGGCTTGATGAAGATAATGGTGATTGAAGTCAGGTTTGAGGCTTCACGAAGTCGAGTCGAGACGGGTGTGGTTTGGTCTCGGGTGTGCAGAGCAAATTTCCATATTTTGGTTTTCTGCAGTTCAGGTTCGACAAAGCTGCAGGTTTGGGTTTGCAGGTGGTGAGGTTCTAAGGCTGGTGTCTGTGGACAATTTGGGAGGTGATGTTTGTGTGATCTGTAGAGACCAAGAGAGGGAGAGCACGGGAGAGGCAAGCCAAATGCCCAGACAAATCCCAGGAATCCAGGGATTGCCCACATGGGCTTGCAGACCAATGGGCCCCAGCCCAAATAACTCCAAAATAGCCCAAAGTTAAATTACGGGAAACGTCGAAAATCGACGCCTGTAAAATATTCGTTCGGAGTCCAAACGACGTACGGCTCGCGTCTACGCGTTCGTAGCGACGAGCACGTCAAGAAAATACAAGTGAATGCGTCGTACAAGTTACGACGCAAAAGTCAACCGAAAGGTCAACCAAGGGCAAAATCATCATTTTGCACCTCCGGGAATAAAATAATATTATTTCCGGGACGGGATGTAACACGCTTCAGGTTTGTGGTGATTTTTAAAATAGGCCATGAAGTTTTAATTTTTTTAGTTATGCACCATAAGGTATTGAAATTGTATCAATTTATGCATTAGGTCAAATTAATTGTTTGATTCATCACTAAACTGATGACATAGTGAGCATGAGACTCGTACATGAGCTAATGTGTAAGCCATATTGAGACAAATATGTATAGATTGATAAAATTTCAAAACCTTATGATTCAATGTGAGAAAATTTGAATCACATAGCTCATTTTAAAAATTACATCAAACTTGAAGGGTGTAAAATGTATTTAGCCCATATTTTAAAGATTTGTAGAGAACCCTATCTATAAAATGTTATATTCAACCAAAAAAAAGAAAAAGGTAAAATGTTATTTCAATTTTTTTAAATAAATAAATAAAAAGGTTATAAACTTGGGTTTTAAAGGCACAGGCCCACAGCCAACTTCTCTATTGGGTTCGAAAAATAAAAAGCACTTTCTAGTGGACTGGGTTGGGTCTAGCACTTGGAATCTCAGGTTTGAAACTCTGATCAAACTAATGCACGCGCTATATTACAACATCAGTACAACATTCAACCCCAAAAGGAGGGTTCCTTAATACAAAGATTTAAGCAAATAAATCACGTACAGAACAATGAGAAACTTTATTAATACATAACCATTCAACCCAGCTCATTTGAAAGCCGACACAACTATGAATAAGATGAAAATTCGCTAAAATATCAGTGCTAACACAAATTCTGCAAACATTAAAAACCTCTTACCAATTTTAGATCAGAGAAACATTCCAAGAATTGAAATATTGAGCGACACTACGAACCATTGTTTTCAAATCACTGAAACGGGTAAAGTAGTCAACTATAAAGGTAGAAGCAAATTCTTTTTTATTTTGGTCGAATGGTACAAGCACATTCTTATGAGTCAGAATTATGCGGTTGATTTACGAAATATTATGTTTATGATCAAAACGGTTCATATTATAAATCAATCTGTAAAGTTTATCTTTGTAAAAAATTATTTAAACATAAGATCGTTTAGTCATTCAACTATATAAAAACAAATTGACGAATTCGGTAAAAGAATTTTGAATCATCTATTTATTTGTTACAATTGATTAACTAAACAATCTTAATTTTGATTGAATTTTTTATAAAGATGATCTATACATAGGGCTTTATAATATAAACAGATCCAATCATAAACACGAAGTTCTGTAAATCGATTATTAAGTGAATAGAGGAGAAACTCCTCCTCAATCTTAAGGAGCCAAATCTTTCTCACAGGAATATAGAAGATCGATTTGGTTTTAGAAGAAGACAAGATGTATAGATAAGAGATGTTGGTCACTCATAATTCCTTTCTAGTTGTTATGTACTGCCAAAAGAAATTTGTATAGTCAATGTAGACAATTCTCATTATAATTTTATTTGGCTTTTAAAACAAGAGATATAATATAGTGCATGATAAAGTCCAATAATTTATATGTACTAATTATTTCCCTATAAGTCACATCAATCACCAAATTGCATGGAATAATATAATTCCCAAGATAGAAGAGATTAGGTAGTTCCAAATCTTACGTTGGTTGTGGTAAAATGCAATCTAGTACTAAAAGTTACAAATTCTTACTCTTTGCACATTGTTTAGAAAAATAAACCAAATTTTCAATAGAGGTGGGAACTTTTTTTGAAATAATATTATTAGGTTATCTTAAGTTATTTTTATGATAATGTTAATCTAAGAATCTGAGTTAAATGATCTATTTTCATTATTTTAAGGGTAAATTATAATTTGTACATTCAAGTTTGGATGCAATTACAATCTCATACATGTTGTAGATAAAATATAACATGTGTTAAATGTGATTGTGTAAATCCTAAGTAGATATGGATTAGGATATTCCGTTCTGTAAGGGATTAGTATCCTA
>CM031088.1:9414813-9434644 GCA_018257905.1 Gillenia trifoliata | reverse complement strand
GGTGAACCACGTACATCTCGTGTTTACTTATCTACCCCTATCTCTTTACATATCATCATCAGTTAGTGACCGAATCACTCTCGTGAGGGTCACTACAACACACTTTACGTTGACCTAAAGTCAACCCGATTTTGTGCATCAACATTTGGCGCCGTCTGTGGGAATCGTCACTTTGATTCCTATGCTCAATTCATTATCAGTCATTTCAACTTCACTAGGTATCATGCAACATCCTCAACAAGAGGGGAAAAGCACAAGCACAAGCCTGTGATGATCAGCACGTCAGAAAATTAAGAGGGCATTGGCTTTACACAATTGTCATGACACATTTTCCCTAGAGAGAATGAGGGACTGAAAGTGATCAACATATTCTCATCGATCACTATCGCAGAAAGCATGATGATCCTAAAGCTGCTAATCATAAGCTCACTAATCTAGAAGTGATGAGCATATTTTATATTATATATTTAACCCTATTCTTAGTACATTTTGGTTACTATTTTGAAAGAATTTTGATACTTTGAATTATATTTTCAATGTAGGACTTTCGACTTCATCTGGAGCAAAACATGATCAAATGGATGAATTTTGGAGTAACTCCAGTTGGAGGACGTTCGTGAGTCTCTCAGCTTGATCGTGTCAAAATTTCAGATTTTTCCACCAAGCGGTGATTTTCTGGCAAGAAAATAAAGGAGCGATGCGCAGTGCTGAAAAGTGACGTTTTTGGTTGTTATGGCGTTTTTGGAGCCCAAGATGACTTCGGATGGGTTCGTGGCCTTCTGGAGAAGTGTTCAGAATATTCCAAACTTTAAATCCAGCTATATTGGGCCGGTTTTGGAGCAGTTAGGGGTCCAAAACGTGGCTGTTCAGATTTTAGGCGAATTTTACTATTTAATTTAGGGTTATGTTTTCTATTATTTTTATTTAGTTTCCTTGTTGGATTGGAAGACCTATAATTTTTAGGAGTTAACTAGGTTAAATAGGGTTGGTCGTAGGAGAAGGAAAGGAGATTCTCTTCTTTTTCCCGTGCGTTCTTGAGGAGAGAAAATTGGCCAAGCATAGAGATTTTCAGACTTTTTCCATTCAAGGTGTTTTCGATCTTTATTATTTTAATGAAGAACTTGATGATTTTTATTATGAACATGCGTAACTAATTCTCTTTTGCTAGGGTGAGGCCACGAGCCTTAGTAAGATTATGTAGTTTCTCTCCAATTTGCTCATGATTATATGCATGCAGGTTTTCAAATTATTAATCACTGGGTTAAACTATCTAATTGTTCTGATGCTTGATCACCATTAGGATGTTTAGAAAAGTAATGGGATGCAATTTTGGTCGGAGGTCGGTCCCTGAAATTGACAAAGGCTTCTTGTGATTAATATGTGCAAGTTCACTTGGGACGAATACCACGTTTTAAGGGTTGCATGGTTTTTCAAAAGGTTTCATAGAACTTAATGAGTCATGCATGTTTAGATTTGATCTGAATACCACAGACGGATTGCATGTGTGATATATGATTTACGTTGGGGGTCCAAGTAGGCATATATTAGGAATACCTAACCTTTGGAATATGCATGTATAGGTCGTGAGTAATTGGGAGAACTATATAAGATTGCTAAGGTGACGGCGGATCCTTAGTGCGTTCTTAATTTGATTTCTTAAAAACAAAACTGTTCCTTTTTCTCTTTGCTTTAATTTTGCATATTGTCTTATTGTTATTAGTTAAATTTGTTTTAATTTAAGTAGGTCTTAAAATCAAACATCTCAACTTTCTCTTTTACAATAATTAATTAGAATTTGATTTGCTACGAGTTATTTAATAATCCTTGTGGAAAACGACCTTGCGAGATCCGTTTATACTACAATAACCTTGTCATTCTTGCAAGTTTTATAGGAGTTTTAACCCTTTTGCGTGAGTTGTAAAATTCCTATCAAGAAGCATCAACTCCTCCTAAAAGTCAACTTCACTAGCAAATTGCCTTACATGACTTATTGGTTAAAGAATATTCCCTCTCCTTTATATCAATCCCCCTCTTCTTTATATCAATCCAGGAGTTGTTGACTCACAACACTTTACTGAAGTTATTCAATTGGATAAGGGTCAACCTGATTACTTCGACAACTCCGAGCCCAAGCAGTTTACTAAAGCAACTCATCCATTTGTTTCAAAACCCTTCAGTAGTGTCCACTCAACGACACCTTGTAGCTTAAGGAATAAAGCAAGAGCATCGTACATTCGCCAACTACAAATCTTTACACAACAACATAAAATGAGGAAGGTCACATAAGCATATCTACAGGTAGGAGGACTACTCAAACTTCATTTTGAAACCTTCAAGCCTGCCAAAGTTTGATGATTAAATTTTTCTTAGTGAACCCCACCACTTTAGTAAATGGAACATCCCATAAACCATGTGGTCCTTATCAAGTCCGCAAACAATTGGGCTATTTTTTTAAACGGAACCCCCGTTCAACACTTCATGCTTCATACACATCCTACATATTATTCAAACATTACATTATATCATTCAACACATAAGCAACACGCATGTATGAACAATGCGCACGTCATAAACATAAGCATACCTTTCAACACAAACATACATAAGCCAACTATTCTTCGGACGGGTGTTCATAAACATTTTTGCCTTTCGGCATATGCTACATTGCACCTCGGCAACTCGCCATTATTCTCACCAACTAAGTGATGAAGGAACTCACCTTTGTGTCACCAACTAAGTGATGAATAATACAACCAGTATTCTAATAAGTACTTTTGTCCTTCAGCAACCCACCAACCTTTCCACCAACCAGGTGATGAAGGAACCTACCTTATTCCCACCAACTAGGTGAGGAACAGTGCAACTCGTACTTACGGAAAAACTCTCAAGCCCTACAACTTAAAAAGGCATAAACAAACTCAACTCAACTCAACTAGGGGAGCACTTCAACAAGCCGTCATGAGCTTCAATGCATGTGCAACGCTTCAACAAGCCAACAAGGGCTTTAGTGTATGTGTAATGCCTCAACGAGTTCACAAGAGCTTCAATGCATGTGCAATGCTTCAACAAGCCAACAAGAGCTTCAATGCATGTGCAATACCTCAACTAACAAGGGCTTCAATGGATAATACTTCAACAAGCCGTCATGAGTTTCAATGCATGTGCAACACTTCAACAAGCCAACAAGGGCTTCAGTGTATGTGCAATGCCTCCACAAGCCCACAAGAGCTTCAGTGCATGTGCAGTGATTCAACTAACAAAGGCAAATTCATGTGTGATACTTCAACTTAGAAAGCTGCATATTATACAGTGGCCAAATTTTACAAGATTATTTCCATCAACATGTCAATCACAATATCATGGTGGTTACTTGTCAAAGCTCTTCAACCCTCTTGCATCTGCGTCAAGACACTCAACAAGTCCTTCAGTCTAAAGACTTTCAGGCAAGAGCTTCCGAACCACGAACCTCAACTACGTTCGATAAGTTCTTTGAAAATGTGAAGTTCCAACCTTTATATAGGCCTTGCACAAGACCAAAAAAACATTAATTTCTGCCGCCTCCCAAAGAGCTTCGAGACTTCTTGCTTCAAACAAGTGAAAGACTTATACACCCTCACACAATTAGCTTTAGACAAATGGCAACATGCATATCAGTTCAACACTCAACTTTCTCTACAAAGATGCTTCCAATACTGCAGCTTAAAGCCCATGCTATTTCAAACAAGGCAAGTAACCTCAAGCCCAGGCTACCGCGCCTCCCCCTTCAGTCATGGAGCTTCAACCGTTAGAGCCCCACCTTCAGCTGCCATGATGTGAACTACCTTTAAGATTTAAAAACAAATAGCTTTAACCTTCAAGCAGGTTCCCAAGGGAATGTTTGGAAGGTCAAGCAATGTGGGAACTTTGACCCTTCAGACACTTAGCTTGCGCCTTACAACACAAAGCATCATTAGACATATCCTTCAAGCATACAAGAAGGTTGACATCATAGCTTCAGGAGATTCATTTGGGTTTGGGTTCTCATGAGAAGTGTACGAAGCAAATTAATTTATGGGCTCCCAAACTTCAACCCTTTACCAAGGTCTATTCGGGTTCTCATGGGAAGTGTACGAAGAAAATTAATTTATGGGCTCCCAAGCTTCAACTAGTGTTATCAAGGCTTATCTTCAACCTGTGAAACTTCAGCCTTCAACGTAACTTTTGGTATGTCAACAGTGTATGAGGCTAGGGTTCCCATGAGCAGTGGCCGAAGCTATTCAATTTATGGGGGGGGGGGGGGGGGGGTGTTAAAAAAAAAGGCGGTGGGCCTTGTTTTTGGGCCTAGCACCCACACAAAAGCAAAGGAAAGAACAAATGGGCTTGAGCTACCTCTCAACAAAAGACAAAGGTGAAAAATGCTACAAAAGCGAAGCAAAATGATGGAATTTTGGCCCCAGTGAATCAACAAAAACTAAGGCATCTCATTCGAAAGCTCTCATCGATCGGAGACTTGGGGGACTTCCACCACGTGCCATTATGCTTCGGCACTCGGAAGTTTCGTGATCACTTAACTACTTGGATATTGCAAGTCCCCAATCGAGAAGTTCTTCCTCACTCGAGAACTTAGGGGAGCACTGTTTGTACCATATTATATCGACCCTGAAACCACCGAGTACCGGTTAACTAGAAGGTCCCGTAAACCCTCTAAATGGTCCTTACTGAGGCACCCCTGCGCGAAGCACATGAGTTTCTTTCCAACTTGGAGACCAATCACAATGTGACACATGTCAACACCACAACAAAGCTCCTAGAGTCCCACATCGACCGCGGACAACAACGGGGGACTATCTTCACATATAAAATGAGACTTCTCTCCCCTCAACGTCGTTTCAGAATCCAAGAATTATGAAAAGAAGTTGTTCGTACTAAGCGGCGAAGCTTCTAGATGCTGGGATGATCTATCCACTTCGATAGTAAGTGGGTTAGTCCAACTCAAGTGCAGCCTGCCGCTCGAATTGCTGCCAGCTTGTGAAGAATGATAATAATGAACTTGTGCCTCTACACGTTTGACTACTGGGTGGCGTATGTGTGTGATTTACAAAAGATCAGCGTAACGCAGGATGATGGTAGTGATCATTTTCCATTACTATCACCGTATCAAACGTTGTTAGGTTGGCTGGTCGCATTTTATTGTTTCTTGGATGGATATTCAGGGTACAACCAGATTCCGCTTGCACCTGAGTGATCAAGAGAAGATAATCTTCACATGTCCTTGGGACTTTTGTACACGAAGAATGCCTTTCTGGTTTAGGCAATGCTCCTGCAACGTTTTCAACGATGCATGATGAGCATATTTTCTGATTGCCGATATAAGTAGTTGAAGCATTTATGGAGCTGACTTCTTCGTTTTTGGGGACTTTGATCAATGTTTAAACAATTTATCCCCTAGTTCTTGAGATGCTGCATTAAGACAAACCTTGTTTTAAATTTGGGAAAAGTGTCATTTCATGGTCAAGCACAGGGATTGTCCTAGGCCACTTGATTTCTTAACAAATGTATTGAGGTTGATAAGGCTTCACAAATTATGCAACGCGGTAAAGCTCGCCACTGCACCGACACTGGCAGCGGTACGATCTTTTTCTTGGTCATGCTGGGTTTTACAGACGGTTTATCAAGCGATTTCAAGATTAGTCACCATTGTGTAATCACGGCTAAGACAATTTTTGTTTTTGATGATGTTTGTTTATATTAACAAGTAAAACATACTCCTCACTACAGCACCCATTATTGCAAAGTATCAATTGGAAGCTTACTCTTGAATTGATGTGATGCTTCTGATTATATAGAGCAGTTCTTGGACAGCGAGATAAGCTTCCTGTCATTTATTATGCTAGGCTCTAATTTCAATGATGCAACCCTTAAGCTTCTCAGATATCGTGCAACTTAAGCAGTGTACACCTCCATCGTTCACCATTGGCACAGTCTGTACATAAGCCAACCCCACTAACGTCCTTGTGGTCGACTGCCCCACGGCTAATAAACAAGTCATTCTTCGGCCACGCATCAATGATCTCAAGGCCAAGTAGTATCCACACACACGCATATGAAATTTCCAACGCTTGGCAATGGTTATGGGTTGTGGGGCAACAACTTGGGTACAGTCATGTTACAACACTTCAGTCACAACAACATTTACCTCGCGCTCCAAAGAAACCCTTCAAAGATGATGACCAAGTCATAGCCGCCAACTCAGCCTCCTTCTAAATGGCGTAGTCAACCCAACACCCCTGGACGACTTTACTCAACAGGCACAACTAGCTGAAGGGTTGAGAGAATTTACTTCTGTGCCATCCAGACTGGGATGGTGAAGATCGACACTTACTCCTCGCTGCCACCGCCGGTCAAAATTGATTACTTTCACAGAGAATGCTCGCGGCCTGCTTGGTCGTAAGAGGACATGCCCTATCTCCTGGACATCATATGCCATCGCTAAGCATTCCACTCAAAAGCCAAAACCTGTCTGGGTAGAAGTGAGGCCTGGCGGACGCTGAAAGCATATGAGGCACGAAGACAAAGTCGATAAGCAAAAAGGCATAGTCATCCGTGAAGTCATGACCAAACAACATGGGTGGCCAACGTTGTTCTGGCCAAGAAAACCTACCAAGGAGAGCCTTCTACTTGAGAAATATTTATGGGAGAATGGTTGATCACACTGACCAAATAAAGGTTGCCCAAAGGATAGTTTCTTCTCTATAAACGTGACTTGTTGACTAACCACGTAAGATGTGAACTTTTGGCTTGGCGGATGCCTTTACTCCAGATACAACCAGACCCGCTGCAGCCCTCCACCAAGAGAACACTGCCTTCACCACTGATAAAGGCCTGCGCCATACAAAGTCATGCCCTTCGGCCTGAAGAATCGCTGTATAACCAACAAAGGTTAGTCAATTCAATGTCGACAATAGATTATGCATGGAAGTCTATGTGGATGATGATGCTCGTCAAGAGCAAACGCGCGACCAACACATTGCCAACCTGTCAGAAGCTCGCCATTCGAAAAATACCAAACGAGGCTAACTCAGCTGCTACGCTGCAGTTATTCAAGCAAGTTCTTAGGTTTCTGCTGATACGCTGAGGGCCAAGGCTTAACCCTGAGAAAATCAAAAGCAATCCTCAACATGAAGGAACCAAGAACTCATAAAGATTCAAAGCCTCACAGGCAAGGTAGCAGCCTTGACAAGTGTTCATCTCTAAGGCCATTGACAAATGCGCCTTTCTTCAAAGCACTAAAGGGCATGGTAAAACATCACTTGGTCTTGAGTGTGCTGAAGCATTTCAAACCTAATTCCTACCAACCAAGACCAGCAGAACACCCGACACTGGGGGAGAGAGAGAGACTACAATGGATTGGTGAGTTTGACATTTCCTACCAAATCAAGACCAGCGTAACACCCAACAAGACTACAATGAAGTATGCTCGTTTCAAGTTCAAGGAATTTAACAATGAGGCAGAGTACGAAGCTCCTCCTAGCAGGCTTACGCTGGCAAAAACACCTGGTGCCGTAAGCAACTTGACATTTTTAGTACTCCGCTTGGTGGTTAACCAGATCACAAACAGTTTTGATGTTAGCGTGATAGTTCTATGGCAACTTATCTTTGCCCAAGCACAACTTTTACTTGAGCACTTCCACTACCAGATCACTCAAATTCCTCGAGCAGCAAATAGCCATGCAGATGCTTTTAGCTCATCTTGCTTCAGCGGTGGAAGACAAGGTTGGAAGGAACATTCATGTTGAGTTGTTAGTGGCACTGCGACTACATTGATAGAAGTATGTAGCCTTCAAAGATGGTGATAGCTAGATCACCCCACTCTACAACTTCCTTGCCTATGGAACTCTTACCGACGACAAAGTCCAAGCCAAGCGGATCCAATACAAGTCCACTCGCTATCAGATCATCAATGGCCACCTTCTACAAACGAGGTTTCTCCTTCATACCTAAGGTGCCTCACGCGCCATCAAGGAGAAACCGTCCCAGAGAGATACATGAAAAAGTTTGCGAAACTATGTTGCATCTAAATCCTCGCACACAAGGCCTTTGGCAAGGATATTATTGGGCCAACACTTCACCAAGATGCCATTAAGATTTCTCGCTCTGTGATAAGTGACAGCATTATGCGAATTGGCCTCACGTCCTCTCCGCATTCTTACTCCCATGGTCACCCCTTGGCCCTTTGTCAGCGGGAGTTTTGACCTGATCGGCCCAATGCCTCGGGCAAAGGGGTAAGGTTTGCTATGGCGATTCTAGCAGTGGATTACTTTCAAAGTGGGTTGAGGTAGAAACCCTTGGCCACTATTACCGAGGCAAGGATATAAGATTTTGGTGTGGAAGAACATCTTTTTGCAGATTTGCATCTCCTAATGTTACTTATCACAGAGACAACGGATGCCAATTTGACAACAAGAAATTCAGAACCTTCTGCTCCAAGTTCAATATCAACTTATGCTTTGCCCTCTCCGGCTCACCCTCAAACTAACTAGCAAGTCGAAGCCATCAACAAGATCATCAAGCGCACCTTGGAAGACAAGCCTCGATAAAAAAGCCAAAGGTTGTTGACCAGAATTTCTACCACAAGTCCTTTTGGTCATACCGAACTTCATATTGAACTTCAACCTGTTAAACCCCTTTCTCACTCGCCGCATCAAGCAGCCGCCTACTGAACTCTGCCATATACCGAGTCCGCAGTTACATGCAAGATGAAACGACAAGCAACCCAATTCTCAACTTCTAGATTTCCTTTGAAGAGCATAGGGACCAAGCCAACTTGAGAACATCACCTACAAGCATTGCCTCCAACTACTATGACTCGAGAGTCAAACCTCGCTTCTTTCAAAGTGGGGACTGGTACCGAAGAAGAGACTTCTTCTGCGACAAGGTCCCAAGCGAAGGCACACTTGGTCCAACCGGGATGGACTATACGAGATCATTGGCATCAGTCACTCGTACACAAACTTCTCGGGATTCCAATGGTAGGACTCTCGACCATCCATGGAACGCCGACCATTTGAAGTATTATTACAAAATGAACATACATCGCAAATGTTTTGACCTTCGGCCTTCGACACTTTTTAATACAAGCCGTTTGGCATACTTCAATGAAGAAGCAATTTAGACAAACCTTGTCTAACTCCCTCTACTTTCTTGATTATGGAACACCGGTCTAACTTTGACCTAACTACTTACTCTAACATAGATTTCAAGATACGTATCACAATATATATTCCAACTGAGAGCTCCAACACACATACTTTAACACGAAATAAATAAACTAAGTGGTGCAGCCAACACGTTTAAATAAAAGAGTAACATTCCGATAAATATTTATATAAATAAACCCAAACCATGGGTCATGCCAAACAAAGGCTAGCCTCCCCAAGCATATTCAAGCATTCATAAATAATGGTGCAAACACGGCACTTGGCATCAAAATAAGGTGGTGCAGTGTCATAGAATCTCATAAACAAAATGGCTCCAAGCCACAAAATAACATCCAAAGTTAAGTAATTGGATTCATCAAGCTTTCACAAAGAATACCGTGTTTGTGAGAAATCTTATATGGGGTAGAGATTGAAGAATCTGCAAATTGTGCAGCAGTAACCATTGTTGCAATTCGAAAGTGATAGAAATTGCAAAATTCTGATTGAGTCAATAGATTAAACACCTTGTGTGTGTGAATTGAAGTACAAGATTTTAACAAAATTATGAAAAGAAAGAACCCTAGAATTGAGAATTGAAGAAATCAAATAGGAGAATAACATAAATGGAGCAAAAGGTAAAGAAACCAAGATCTAAATTCAGTAAGCTTCAAGCTTTTTTCGCCAAGATACCATGTTAACCATACCAGAGAGAGAGAGAGAGAATAAAACTGATATTTTAATTAATGATTTCTGAATGTATTACAATAATTTGTTTACAGAGATATATATATGCTTAAGAAAAAGCTACGCAACAATAGTAACAACCTTATAACAAACTTCCTTATAACAGAATACCTAATCTATTGACACTTGTCAAATATTACACTATTAGATCTCTGCTACCCTAACAGTTTTCTAAAATATATAGCTCTTCTTTAATTATTTTATTGGTAACCTTGATCCCAAGGGGCCTCTTTGGTAAGTTTCTTTTCGTGGAAAAGAAGAAAAAGTCATACGCAATAAAAAAGATTTTCTTCATCATTTCTAAGATTGCTTAACAAAATCAGCTATCGATAAATACAGTAAATGTAAGAACAATTACTATTACCGCAAGTAAAACTGAGTCAAAATGGAGAAAGATTCCCAGTTCCAGTTAGTAAATGTGAACATATAGCTAAAGTTACCCGGAGAAGTTCTCCATTCCCAGTTCCAGTTGGTAAATGTAAACACACATAGCCAAAGCCACCCGAGAACATATATAAACCATACATATAAAACCATATATACAAGTTACGTTATTTCAACCTGCTTACAGCAACGTGCGTATAGGTGAAGGTAGTGTCTCGTGGGTTTGGTCGACATGTCAAGCGGTACCAGTCATCTCTTGTCTTTCCCTTCTCACTGTCACTGACAGTCATTCATGGACCTCACTCTCTCTGCTGCCACTCAGTTCTCACGGGCGGCACCACCTCTCTCGCTCTCTCTCTCTGCATGGTCACTATGCACTATAGCGTAATGATTTTTACCTCATGAATTGCTGGCTGTAAAGGCAACTCACTTTAACCCTTTTCAAAATCAAAACTTGATTTCATCTTTAAAAACTTTCCCACTTCTTGTCAATTATTTTCATTATTATATATGTAGATTTATTTTTTTGGCCAAATATTATATATGTAGATATATATTAAAAATCAATAAAAAAAAGGAGAGAATGGGGTCTAGCGGTCCAGCTGGAGTCTATGGCTGACCGACTTTGAGAGAAGCAGCCGTATTAGATAAGGGAGAGAGAGAGAAAGAGAGAGGAGAAATATTCTTTGCTTTCATTTTCTGTTTGGCATTTTTCCTTCCAAGTGCAAGCAAGTGAGGAATTTTCCCAGAAAAACAAAAAAGCTTGATTCTGATGTTCTTAATTTGTTCTCAAGGATTCACACACACACGCACACTGAGATTTCTTGTATTGTCTTCCAGAGTAGTAAAGCTTTTGTTGTTGTTTTTTTAAACTTTTTCTTAATTTGTTTCAGTAGGATACTGCTTCTAAGTTGTTACTTTTGCTGATTCAGCAAGTTTAGAACACAGCTCATTACTTCTAATAAGCCTCAACTTCCAGATGATGTCCGAAGATGCGCTTTTAGTCCCTCCACCATCACAGCGTTTTGCCAAGAGTCCGGATTCCAACCCTAACCCTAACCTCTAACTCTAATACGAGCAATCAACTCAAGAGGAAGAGAAATTTACCTGGAACACCAGGCAAGTGTGTTTTCATCTCTACCTTGCAACTTCACACACTTCTTAGCTTCAAAATATATATTAATCAATATTCCTTCTTTTTTTTTTTCTTATTCTCTTTTTTTTTCATATTTTGTGTTTGATGGGACTTCAATTCAATTGCAGATCCAGATGCAGTAGTGATAGCTATGTCCCTAAATTCCTAATGGCCACAAACCGATCTGTTTGCGAAATTTGCAATAAGGGTTTCCCAGAGAGACCAGAACTTGCAGCTTCACCGACGTGCCACAACCTTCCATGGAAGCTCAAACAAAGATCAAAAACAGAAGTGATTCGAAGAAGGTACGTGTGCCCGGAAAAGACTTGCGTGCACCACGAGCCATCGCGAGCCCTCGGAGACCTCACTGAATCAAAGCACTTCAGCCGAAAGCACGGCGAGAAGAAGTGGGAAGTGTGAGAAGTGCTCAAAGAAATACGCAGTTCAATCGGATTGGAAGGCACATAGCAAGGTCAGGACTAGAGAGTATAGATGTGACTGTGCACACTCTTTCCAGGGTAAAATGTTTATTTCCAATTTAATCTCTCACTTCCTCCTTTCTTTACATTCCCTCCTTGTATGATTAATTTGGGGAAAGAATATACATCAATGCTCTCACGTAGAGACTTTTATGGGGTCTTCTATTTTGAATTTATTACTTATGATTACTCAAGTGTACGGTTTTATCAAGTATGGTTCGAGAGTATCGCTGAACTCATCAAATTTTGGGATTTTTAGTTTGCACCTCGGCCCCGGGTATCTACTTCTTATACAGAATCGTCAACCTGTCAGATCTTTGTTCATTTGATTTTTGACAGCATATTCAACCATTCATTACTCTAGTGCACTGCCATACATCGGAACATAAATGATACAAATTTGTTTACCAAATTTCTCTTGACTACTAGCTCAAATGTGCTTTTATATATAATACACTGTTAGATTAATCAGTTTGTTCACTTGTCTTTGTTAAACAGGAAGGATAGCTTCATAAACACAGCAGAGCCTTCTTCTGTGATGATTGGCGTAGTTGAGCAAAGTGCAAGATTTTGCTCAGCTTCAACGACCAATTATATTATTAATCCAAGCTTCATGAATGGCTCATTATCAATAATGCCCATCAACCACAAAGAATCCCAAATTTTATAATAACAGCTTCAGCCTGAATTGCTGGCTCTGAATCATCTAGCAGCCAGCAATTCTCATCTCAGTTCCAATGCTTTTATGCCTGACATGCTGCAAACAGCATCAATGGACATGTTTGATCGTCGTCATCGTCATCTCAGATGCAATGGCTCATCAACACAATGCTCCAAGAGGAATCATCGTTTGCAAATGCCAACAATCTCTCTATGTCATCGCCATTGTTACCTCTCGGGGGGAGTGCTTAAGGAGGAGGAAGAATCCAAAGGGAGTTTCTGAAGCAATAAGTACTACTACTACCACTCCTTTTTCTATAATAACAACAATAACAATCAGAACCACCACTCACCAACAACCCATGTCAGCCACAGCACTTTTGCAAAAGCAGCTCGAATGGGATCTACAACCAGCAACAAATAACAACAACCCAGCTACAACATTCAACGACACCACCTTTTAACTTCAATGATTTGGTGAATTTATGTCTTCTTCAACTCAAGGAGCCACAATTGGAGATGGGTCATTGTTCTGAGCAATAAACACTTGATGATGCCAGCTACAGCAGCCATGCCAGCCAACTTGACAAAAAAGGGACAAAGTGAGCAAAGTAGTTTAACTAGAGATTTTCTGGAGTAGGAGGTGATGCAATATTTAGTGGTGGAGTGCCTTTCTTTTCAACAAGAGATAGCAAAGCATTTGTGGGTGACTTGAGCCAATACACCAGCAATTACCACCAGCAGTCTGCATCAATGACATCAATTACAAGGTAATTATAATTGTAAGGGAGACTTTGTTGTACTATAACTAGAGTTTTAGATGAAATGCATACCTAATGGAAAGTAGATTAGGAGGATAACGAGTCTGAGTTGCACTCTACAAAGAAGTGAGTCAATCGGAGAGAGAGAGAGAGACTAAAACAAAAAGAGACAATTCATTGGTTTGAAAGAGGAAGGAGGTAGACCCTCCATGCATGCATTTTTGTAGATTTTATTCTTGTTTTAAGCTTTAATATTGTCATTTGGATAAACACTAAAGCGTAAAATGTGTCGTATTTGGTTGTGATCTGTGATCTATGTCACAGCCTTTTCCTCAATGTCAACATTTTCCACCGTCAATTTTAAACAAGGGAATCTAATGTACGTGGGTGTGGGCCTGATTAGCCTATTCAATTTGAGCTAATTTAGAAAATTTCCATGACAATGAGTGGGTTCTACTTATTTAATAGATTTGAGATAATTTGCATTCCTAAGCAATTAGTAATGTTTAATTGTTAGGTTAAACAATAATGCCTGTCAATTGTTATATCTGACATACAAGCTTGTGGTTTATAACAAAAGATCTCTTCGATCTTCCTATTTGTTTATAATACATCACTCTAACCCAGTCTTTTATCCCCTGACAAATAGGAATATCCTTGCGGATATATTAGTTTTTGTATAATGCAAATAGTAATGTTAAGTTTTGCTTAAACAACCTGTTATATTATCAATCATGTACCATTGAAAAACGCTAACTATGTAATCTAGGTTTGATGATAAAATTGTAACAGAGAAATCGAAGAAGATGAGAATGTAGAGAGAGACGCAGCATTTTCATTAACAAAATAATAGAGTACATCAGCTCTATATTTATAGTAAGAGCATATGACTTTAATGATAAGCAATACAACCGACTCTACTAACTAATCCAATCACATAATGACATCTGGTATTTCAGTTATTATTCCCCTCAATCTCAGCTAGGATTTAGTATGAGATTGCAACAATGACGAATGTACACAGACTCTGCATGTGCATAAGATATGTGGGCATTGCTTTTCCACATAAATAGGATATGTGGGCATTTCTGCTTCAACACACACATATATATATATATGTGAGAATTTGTCAATAGCTACAATGCAGACACACAAATGTTGTATTCATGTGATTGAAAGCCATTTTCACTGGTCTTCTCACACAATTTCCAGATCCGTGAGGATTAAAAGGGGGACCCAATAAGCTCTTTCTTCTGAGCTATCTGCTCCATGTCAGACAAGTGGATTCTTTGCAACTATTATGTTCCTTGCAAAGAAAAAAATATAATAATAATTAAAAAAACTCATATTCATGAATAGTGGGAAGAACTAAAAATTCAAAAATTATAGACAGAAACATCAAAAACTAGATCTTGAAGAAGAGAATGGATCTAAGAAATAAATAATTTGTGATCTTTGAACAAATTTTGCTAAGCAATAGATATGAGAACAACAATTTTAGATCTTTTGAATAAACATTAAAGGGTATAGATATGAGAAACAACTACTTCCAAATCTTGAATAAATATTAAAAATTATTCACTAGCAACAACTATATATGTAATTTAGAAAAACGAAAAAACAACAAGAAGTAAAAAGAATGAAAATTCCACAACTTCCAGATCATCAGGAGGAGGAGGCGGAAAAGAGATGTTGACAAATGGTGAGGCTTCGTGGAGATACCGCACTGGACTCGATCTGGACTCGATCTGTGGCAAAAGCTCTTCTAGTTGGACCCATCAAATATTTAAGGTGTGTTCAACGTATTCCTCCAAAATCTACAAATTCAGAGAAAATAAATAAATAAAAGTTGTTAAACCAAATAAAAAATTAGAACTACACAAATTTACATAACTGATTGATACCTTAAAAATCATAATTGAATTTAAAGAACTCAAACTCAAAAAAAATACCCATAGGCAAAGAACTAGAGGAATTTGAGGTCTTCAATCCATGCTGAGCTAGGGAGGGATTTAATGGAAAAATATGTGGCTAAGGGAGGAAAGGTGAGAGGAGAGCGGGGTGCTAAAAAGGAGAGAGATGGGGGCCTGAGAGCCAAGAAGTGAGGAGTTTGAGAGAAAAAGAGAGGTCTGAGAGAAAGTTAGAGAGAGGGAGTGGAGATGAAAAAGAGGGGAGACATGGTAAGCTTGCAAAGTATTGAATGCTCACACCGATCTTACCGTTAAAAGGAGGGAGGAGGGAGGAGAGAGGGGGGAAGGAGGGTGAGATCTGGTGTGAGCATCCAATGTTTGCGAGCACCGTAGCCAGTCCCGAAAAAAAGAGCCGAGAGAAGATAATGATCCGGGCTTTTTTAAAGTTTTTTTGTTAAATAATAAAAAAGTTATCATTTAATAAAAAGGGTTAGGTTTAAAAAATGAAAAATAAAAATAACTACGCCATACCTAATTAAGCTTCCACTCTAGAGAATCCCGCCCCGGAGCGGAATTCGGCACTACTTGTCGAATCGGTGCGCCAGAAATGCTATTTATAACGTATGGAGCGTGAAGAAAAATTATTCTCGTACGTATAACATGTATTTTGTTGAAGTTAATATTGTTTAGAAATGTGATCGTAAACTCAGAAGTAGAATCCAATAGAATTTGGGAGATCAAATCCTTTTCTCGACTTGTACATTTGTAGGACAAGTAAAGCCCACTTTTAATTAATATAAATAAAGGCACAAAGAAGCATAAGCGCATGCAAAATTAACAATAACTGAATTCTCTCTTTCTCTCTCTTCTCTTGCCCATCTCCCTACTCCCTTCACTCTCTAATTCTTTCTCTTTAATCATAGACGCTTTTTAGAAGGAAAGTGGCAAGAGAAGAATAGAGAGAATTTGGTGAAATTAGTGTATGTGGAATATGTAATTCATATATTCCACATACCAGCCTTTTATTTATAGTAATAGAAGTACAAGTACAATAGGATACTAATCCCTTAAAGAACGGAATAGCCTAATCCATATCTACCTAGGATTTACACAATCACATTTAACACATGTTATAAATTATCTACAACACTTCTTGAGTGTGCAAATACTTCAAGTAGATATCGCATCGATCTTCGTGGATGATAGTTGATGAAGTCGTTCTAGGCACAGTAGAGAACACTCGAGTCTCATATAGGAACTGCATATAAAAGAATAAAATCCTCACAAAACCTGGCTATGGTAAAACCCAAGACGGACAAAACCTATAGTCTAGAGAAAAGTGTGAGTTAATGTAATATCGATACTTAACATCTTTCAAGACAAGTAGTAAGAAAACACACAAGGGTATGACCAGCCCAGAATGGTGCCTCAAAACCTAGTCGCACAAACCCAATGGGAAAATGATCCCATCGTAGGGAAAAAGAGTACATTAAGGTCAAGTGAGTATACTTCAGGATACTCCCTGAGTTCGACGAAACTCCCCTGAGAACTAAGCGCAAGCGTAGCAAAATGAGAAAAATTTGCACATACCAAATCCTCGAACAAGCTCGCACGATTCTCGTGAAGAGGCTCGCAAGGTTGTCTTCGGATCGATATGCTTGACTTCAATCTTCTGATGCTCATGCTGATATGATGGGTAGACACAATATGCTTGGTGTTGACTTCTGATGTATCATGGTTATGGTCCTGTCGTGATACATACGGCGTTTTTCTTCAGATCGCTGTTGAACTCAACGAAGGATGAAGAATTACAAGTGCTTTGAATATGCTCCCATGTACACGTGGCTTCGTGTATGGCGATGAGCTCGGAAGACGTCGCAAATTCAAGGTCTATTTGGTTGACTCCTCCAAGATATTGCTAAGTGTGTTCCTAACGGTAAAGACATAATCCGTTTGGAACGCGGCTCTTGTGCGGATCGATGGATAGTCGTATCAGCGTATTCCCCACAAGGTAGGCATATCACCCTGATAACCAAGGTTGTGGTTACTCCGAGATGCGCAGGGATAGAATAAGCCCAACCGTAGTAACGGAAAACGCCTTTAACACCTATTTGGTGGGTAGCTTGTAGGCGCAATGTTGCATCTTTACCAAAAGATCAACAACGAATGAGATGTCATGCATAATGAGCTAAGTACAATAAAGCGCTAATTGAACTTAGATATAGAACTTCAAGTTCCACAACCTTTTCAAGGATCTCATTTGCATCTAGCGTATGAACGGTCATGGGTGTACTCAAAGGCAACACCTTCTGGGTGTAGTTCGATTGGTGGACCAGAATACCATCTGAACTTTGCTCGAAACTTCGGGTCGAGACATAAACAAGTTTTCCCAAGATCTTTCATCTCAAATTCCGACTTCATGTGCGAGGCAGTTTTCTCAAGCTCTTCCAGAGTCTAAGTGAGATTTATGTCATCGACATAGACTGCAACTCCAGCAAATTCGGTTTTGTACACGCAGGGGCATAGTTTATTCACATATCCCTAACTGATCAAATATTCACTTAAACGGGTATACCACATCCGCTCGGATTGTTCCAATCCGTAAAGTGAAATGCCTCAATTCAATAGAGAGGGTGTTCTGTGGTCTAGAACTATTTGAATCAGTCAATAAGCTCTTCGGGAACTTTCACATATATTTCCGTATCAAGATCCCTATAGATACGTTACAACCACGTACATAAGCTGCATATTCAGTTTTTCGGAAACTACCAAACTGATAAGGTAGTGGAACGTTATAACGTCCATTACGGGGGAAATAAGTCACCTCGTAATCAATCTCAGGGCGTTTGAGAGAAACCTTGCGCCACAAGGCGTGCTTCGTATTGCACTATTTCATTCTTCTCATTTCGATTCCTTACTAAAACCCACTTGTAGCAAACGGGCTTCACATGTGGAAGTGTAGGAACTACAGGCCCAAACACTTTACGTTTCGCAAGTGAATCAAGTTCGACCTGGATTGCTAGTTTCTAGTTTGACCAATCAGTTCTACGTCGACATTCATCAACGGAACGTAGTTCGATATCGTCGCTTTTCACTATTTCGGGTAGCTACCATATACGTGAATATCATCGATGATAATCTCATTCCAATTCCATTAACTCATCCATGCATGCATAATGGACCAAGACTACAGGTCTCGGGATAATCCGGATTAATTTCATGAGGTGGAATGGTTGAGATAGCGAACGAGGAAAGGATTCATTTTGTGCCATACTTCTCCACTTCTAGGGAGGTGAATCCTTCGAACCGAGTGATCTGTCGCGGTTCAGGCCGAGAACAGATTGATTGGCTAGTCGTCGGCGTACCGGGCCGTCCAACAGGGGCGGCCAACCGTCCTTTAGGGGCGGCACACCCTTCGGGGATGTTAACTCGACGTCCGTTAGGTACGTCTATCCTTACAGGCATGTTTGCAGCTGGTATATGTGATCTCGTCACTTTATCTAGATAAGAGAAAGCGTCTGGAGCAATACTCTGAAATCTAGAATATGAGGATCGAGATGAGACATAGTGGGGACGTCCACGATAATTCGCGTCGTTCTTCAGGAACGTTGACGTTCTTATCTCCCCCTAACGGCGGGAAGACTGTCTCATCGAAGTGACAATCCGCAAAATGGCGGTAAAGAGATCGCGTGCAAGGGCTCTAATGAGCTAATTCGAAGGAGAATCACAATCGACAAAGATTCACATCCTTCTTTGAGGACCCATATTGGTACATTGCGACGGCGCAATATGGCAGAGTGGGTTCCTACACTTCCACATGTGAAGCCCGTTGGCTACAAGTGGGTTTTCGTAAGGAAGCGTAATGAGAAGAGTGAAATAGTGCAATACGAAGCACGCCTTGTGGCGCAAGGTTTCTCTCAACGCCCTGGGATTGATTACGAGGAGACTTATTCCCCCGTAATGGACGTCATAACGTTCCGCTACCTTATCAGTTTGGTAGTTTTTCCGAAAAACTGAATATGCAGCTTATGTACGTGGTTGTAACGTATCTATAGGGATCTTGATACGGAAATATATGTGAAAGTTCCCGAAGAACTTATTGACTGATTCAAATAGTTCTAGACCACAGAACACCCTCTCTATTGAATTGAGGCATTTCACTTTACGGATTGGAACAATCCGAGCGGATGTGGTATACCCATCTAAGTGAATATTTGATCAGTTATGGATATGTGAATAAACTATGCCCCTGCGTGTACAAAACCGAATTTGCAAGAGTTGCAGTCTATGTCGATGACATAAATCTCACTTAGACTCTGGAAGAGCTTGAGAAAACTGCCTCGCACCTGAAGTCGGAATTTGAGATGAAAGATCTTGGGAAAACTCGTTTATGTCTCGACCCGAAGTTTCGAGCAAAGTTCAGTTGGTATTCTGGTCCACCTGTTGAACTACACCCAGAAGGTGTTGCCTTCGAGTACACCCATAACCGTTCATACGCTAGATGCAAATGAGATCCTTGAAAAGGTTGTGGAACCTGAAGTTCTATATCTAAGTTCAATTAGCGCTTTATTGTACTTAGCTC
>CM031088.1:9402288-9414713 GCA_018257905.1 Gillenia trifoliata | reverse complement strand
TTTCAATTAGACGTTAAGTCAGCCTTCTTGAATGGAGTGCTTGAGGAGGAGGATTACACTGAGCAGCCAGAAGGTTTTGAAGTTGAAAAGGCAAGCCACAAGGTTTATAAGCTGAAGAAAGCCCTCTATGGCTTGAAGCAAGCACCCAGAGCATGGTACAGCGAGATTGACAATTATCTCATTAACTGCAACTTCAAAAGAAGCACTAGTAAAGCCACTCTGTATACCAGAACCGATGAAGAAGGGAAGCTGATCATTGTCTCTATATATGTTGACGATATTGTGTACACTGGAAGCAGCAATACATTGCTCAATGAATTCAAAAGAGACATGATGCTGAAGTATGAGATGACTGATTTAGGACTCTTACATCATTTCTTGGGAATGGGAGTTTTACAATTGGATAAAGGTGTGTTTATACATCAAAGCAAATATGCAAAGTCTCTACTTGTGAAGTTTGGTTTGGAGGATTGCAAGTCAGTAGCAATTCCTCTACCTACTGGTGAGAAACTGAAGAAAGTTGATGGAAGTGAACTGGCTGATGAAGTTCTGTACAGGAAAGTTATTCCTGTTGTATCTAATTGCAACCAGGCCTGATATAATGTATGCAGCTAGTCTGTTATCAAGATTCATGCGTGGCCCGAAGAAGAAACACATGGGTGTAGCTAAAAGGGTTCTCAGATACATTCAGGGCACTCTCAGCTATGGCATTGAGTACACAAGAGATAAGGATGCTGTGTTGATTGGATTTTGTGTTTCGGATTGGGGCGGCAGTGAAGATGACAGCAGAAGCACATCTGGATATGCATTCAGCTTTGGAAGTGGCACATTTTCATGGGTCTCAGTTAAGCAAAACACAGTTGCATTGTCAACTGCAGAAGTTGAGTATGTATCAACAGCCGAGGCAACAACTCAAGCTATTTGGCTAAGATTTGTGCTGGATGATTTCTGTGAAATGCAACCAGAAACAACACCATTGTTTTGTGACAATATGTCAGCAATTTCGATGGTCAGAAATCCAGTCTTCCATCATAAGACCAGACATATAAACAGGAAGTATCACTTCATCAGAGAAGCATTGCAACAAGGATCCATTGATGTGAAGTATTGCCGAAGTGAAGAACAGTTGGCAAACATATTTACAAAGGCACTGCCTAAGGATCGTTTTAATTATCTAAAAATGAAGTTAGGAGTGAAGCCAGTAAGCAACTTAGGAGAGGCCGTTGAGAATTAAGCTGCCTACTAGCTTAGTTCCAAACCTGCAGATGATAATCCTGCAGATGAAGTTGAAGGTAGCAACCCGATGGAATCCAGGGAGCAACCCGATGGAAGCTAAAAAGCAATCCGATGGAAGCTAAGAAGCAATCCAATGGAGTCAGAGCATCCCGATGACTTCCAAATGAAGCAAGAAACTAAAGACTTGAAGTTTGCTGTTTTTAGTATAGCGTGCAACGGCTAGTTTGTTTAGTCGTTTGTTTCTTTTATGTTTCAGACAGCTACAGCTGTTGGTTTTGTCCTGTATACAGTTGTTAGTCTGTTCTGTCATTTTCATGGTCTGCATGGACAGAACTGTGTCTGTATCCTTTGTGCAGAATCATCAATGCTTGCAGAAGCAATGAGATTTATATTCATTGTAATTCTTATTTTTCAATATTAAGAAATATACAGACTCTTGCTTCCTCTCAAGTTCTCTCTCTCTGAAAATACATTTTAGCTTTCTGAAAATACATTTGAAAGCTTAAAGCTTTATCAACCAAACAATATATGCCTGGTACCATTTTCTACAGGTTGTGACTATACTGATTTCTGGATCATGACAGAATATGACGTGCCTGAATCTTGAACTAAGCTCTATAAATTTAAGATTTTCAAAAAGTTTGAGCTCTTATGGGCTCCGATCTACTCAAAGGAAGCGGTACAATTGTGGTGAGAAAATGTTCGCCAACGGACATTAAGTTGATAACGATTGATAACAAAGAAGAGAAGGGTGATGGCAACAATGACAAGGGTGTGGTTCGCAGTGACCAATATACGTTAGAGGGGTGTCGTGAGATTTGTGACATGATTGCATACAACGAGACTCTAATCTGGCTCAACGATTATGATGGGCTCGAATGGAAGGGAAAAAGACTCAAATCCCATTGAAGAATGATGATAGATAAACAGCATAAACATCAAAAGACGATGACTACTACTGGTAGGTCTATGGACTGTTCTCTCAATTTTCTATTGATTTTTCGTTTGCCTTGTTGCTATTATTCGGCTGAAAAATGAAATTAAATACTGAACTTTCAGATATATATGCTTCAATTGTTTTCCTGTCTGTATCTTTTGATGTGCGAGTGACTATGATAATCATATAGTTGCTGCAGTAATTTTCTTAACAATAATCTTCCTTAAATTGGTTTTCTGTTTATTTCCTTTTAGCTTTATTTGTTTGCTGCTGCACAAGTAAATTGGTTTTTGTTCCAGCATATGCATATAACTTGTATTTAATTGATTGAAGAAGTTTTATGTTCTTAATCTAAAAATAAACAAATAAATAAATAAATAAATCTATCTATACTTTTGATTTGGCAAAGGAGGAGTTCCCAAGTGTGCTAGCTTTAGCTTGACTTAAATCCCAGAATATATATTTGACAAATAAAAAAAATATCCCAGTATATGCTGTCCATATATAATTACTAATTGTTATCAAGTGCTCAAAACTAATTAATTTGTTTCCTGCTCTCTCTCTTTCAAAATTTTCTTTTTTCAGGCATGTACAACTCATATTCCTTTCATAGAACAATTTTTAATTGCAATGCTAGTTGAAGGGCCAGCTTGGTGCACATTCATTGAACATCTCTAATTAGCTGCGTAATCATCATCACCTGTAAAAAATTAGAAAACGTTACAAGCATTTACCAAAATTATATTAATCTTGAATCTTGATGAAGACCTCAAGAGATTGAAAAGGAAAACTTTCTGAAATAATTGGGGCATGTTTGGTATCCTTCTTGGAACCAATTTTTTGTTTTTAAAAATAATGAATGTAGCTACATTACTTGATACTTATTAGTTTTTAAAATAAAAAATTGAATCCAAGAAGGATATCAAACAATCCCTTAGTGATTACTACATGCCTTCATAATCTCAAGTAGAAGAAATCAGAAACAACATATATAGAGAGAGAGATCATCAACATGAGGAGTGGATGGCATGAAGGAAAAAGGGAGAGACTCCTAGAAGTAATAGAAATGGGTGGCATGGGAGGGAAGCCCTATTACGTCACCTCCATAATTTTCATGAAGAAGATGAAGAGAAATTATGAGGCCGCTCCCAGCCGCTCATTTCCATTGGCCTCTAGGAGGCATGTCTCCCGTTTCGGCTCTGCCAATTCTTTAAGTGTATGTTATAGTCACAGGACTAGTACTGGGGCCCTTAATAATTTATAGGGAAGCCTCAAGGGTATGCAAGTTTGACGAAACAGCCTAGAATCGCATGGTTTCCATGCTTTCCAATTTCCACGTCACTCTTTGCTACTTGTCACCGTTGCATGCTTTTCGCATCACTCTAATAACATTGGCACCATAGCATGCCTACCACTTACTAGAATTTAGGGGCTCCCCATCAAGAAAATCATGAGTCTACGCACATTTTTTTACGTGAAGGGAGAGATAAAGTGCATACAGTTAAAAATAAAGAGTTTATGACAAATATAAGAATTCTTCAATAATTTTACAAACTCGAATATTTTAACTCAACCTACGTAAGAAGATATTTATAAAGAATACAATGGGATAAAACCAAATCAAATCAAACATTTGTCCACAAGACAAGGAAACCTAGAACAAATCAAATCCAAATTAAATCCATCAAATCTCTAAAGAAAAATGCTAGGGATACCACATTTTTGTACCACATTGGTGTATCATTTGATGTGACAAGTGATGTGTACATGCCACGTCGAGTTAATGAATTTATCTTATTATTAGATAATGATTGTATAAATATTTGCACATCATGTGGTACACTAATATAGTATAATTATGTGGTGTTCCTAGCATTGCTCATCTCTAAAATATTTTTCTTTTATATTTTCTAACACATACGTTACTAAGCTTTACTTCACAATAAGAGGAAGCTGAATCTAAGACCATGATGTGTTGGTGAGATTGTCTTTCTTAATTTTTTATTCTTTTTTACAAATTGGATATGTAATACGGGGAAATTAAATTTTTAAAGGAAAAAATGCGCAAGTCGGAAATCTTGAAAGAATTCAGCCACCATTGAGTTGTAAATAAGAGTTTGTTTAATAACTATTTCAATTTGAAGTGAAAATTGAGAAAAATATTCAGTGGTACGTACCATTCAATGGTAACGCACATTGAATGGTTGATTAATTTGCTGTGGATCCCAAATGAATTTTAAATCATTCAACAATATGTATCATTCAATGGTACATTACCATTGAAATTTAATCCGAAAATTGTTTGGAACTAATTACCGTGTTGAGTTTTTTTCGCTTTATGTGGAAGGGCATGTAGAGTCGTAGCATTTTTCGATGAAGTTTTTATAGTTGGGATGATTTTTATTAAATATTAAATATTGGGTCGATAGTCGTCCCAAGGCCCACGAGGGAGGGGATGGGTCCAGGTCGGAAGGCTCTAGTTATCGAGTTTTGACATTGGACCATGCATATTCTGTCACACAAATTGGCGAATGAAAAAGCGAAAAAATTGAAAACAAAAAACTGAAATTGATTTTAAGGGAATTCAAAATTTGGGTTGATTTTGAAATTAGTTTTGACAAAGTGAGATTCTACAATTACAAACTTCATATAGGATTTGTCAGATTTAAGCACACTGGTCTAACCAACTAGTTCGCTCGTGTCTGCAAATACTTTCACCATTTCATCTTCAGAAACCAGTAGAAACATTACAGCATGAAGGAAATCAGCCACATACATCTCGTAAATGATGTTCAATTCTTATTACAGCATTTGTTTCGGAACATTCATCATTGGCATTTGCTTACGCCCCATGAACTATTAGAATCTCAACGAATCCAAAATCCTAAAGTCTTGCATATCCATTTAGCCCTGGATGCCAATTTCTTGGAAAATTGATGCAACGGGAAGTGCAGCTGCGAACACTCTCGATATCGTCCTCGTGTGCGTTGCACTCAATGTCACACGTAGCCTGGTGAGAAAAATAAGCGATAATGCGTAAAGTGCACAAAAAGAAACATAGTACAAACGAACAAGATGAGCATAACTTAAACTTGTAAATACATTGTAGCAGAACGGAAAGTGCTTGAGAACGTGCGACAGACCTGCATGAGTTGGGAGTGGCTCACTGTTGGGGGTCTGATTGCAGTCACATGGAAACCAGATTTTAGCAAACTCCTGTTTAGTGAAGATAAACAAAGTTAGATGCGGTTGTTGAATGATCTACAAATCACACAAACAGATAGAGTGAAACCAATTTGGCTGGCTTTTACCCAGAACCTTCCCTTAGCTCCCTACGATAAAGATATTATGGGACTGTTTATGGGGATTCCAGTGAGAGCCGCAGTCTTGCACCGGCTTCCAAATTTCCCTTCTCGCCACTGTTTCCCTTTCTTGCCACAATAACCGCAGCTGCAAGTTATATTTGTATAGTTAACAACAGGAAGTACTTCAACAAGGGGGGAAAAAGTTGCTACATCATACCAAGTGAATAATTGATGATAAATTACTGATAAAGAGTAATGTAGAAGAATTATGATATTATTGCATTATCTAACTGAAACAATAACATAGGGTTTTGCCACAAGCCTGCAACCGAGCTTGACCCAAGCTCAAGCCGACTGAGTTAGGGCAAAGCTTATGTAGTAATAAAGATTGCACATGTTTGAAAACAATTATATTCAAGTAAGCACCTAACAAAAACAAAAATTACCATGAGCAGCAACAATTGGTATTGGAGTAGCAGTTGAAAATATAAAGAGCGGCCCCTTGATTGGCAAATTCTTCCACCTTTTGCTTTTGTTTATATGGCAATAAGAGAAAACGGTAATTACATATAACTTTCCACACACTGAGATGAAACACACGAGAATTCAATACTTCAACACCTAGAGTATTAAATTTTGACACCAATTGCCACAGTTTTTTCCTCTATATTTAGCACATTTCAGAGAAATGTAGTAATTCCAGAGAAATGTAGTAATTCAGGAATATAGCATATCATTTCCAATTTCATATTTGCTAAAACTACTAATAACATGAATAACTACCTGCATGCAATGAATCCACCATGGCAACCTGCAGCCTTACTCAAAGTCCCAACACATATGTCAACATCTCTTTCACAATTGTATTCCTCAGCCACTCCGCCACCATTTTTCCCGCAAACAAATGTTCCATGAGCCTGAAGAAGGGGAGTATATTTTCTATTTTTCACTAATACCTTATAGCAAATCATTAAATAATGAAAGAAGAAGAGCAAGTTTTTCTGATAATATGGACAAATTTAATCATCAAGAACTAGTTGATTTGCAAGTAAAACTGGAGAATTCGGTCGTAATATAACTATGGCAAATTGATGTGTATCATGTGTATATAGGCCTTAAAAAAGGTTTCACAAGCTTTTTACTAGGACTTACATCATCAATAACTAACAGAAAGTCATGCTCCCTGCGTAGTTTCACAAGCTCAGTGATTGGTGCAAAGTCTCCGTCCATACTAAACAAGCTGCAGTGAGAGGGAAATGCAAGTCATAAGAAAGATAACAACTATAACTAAATAGAAACACTATATGAAGATGAAATTGATTCCAACTGAGATGATGGTATAGAAAGTAGAATTTAAAAATAGAAACATTTACCTATCAGTCACGACGACTTTCTTCCTCATTGTGCAACTTGATCTGCCAAACAATAAATGCAATTTAGAGCTATGGACAAAATGAAGTATATATCCAATAAGAAGAGGCACACAAGATTTAAAACAAAAGATTAAGACCTACAACAACGCATTAAGGTGGGTCATGTCACAATGTCTATAGATGAATATCTCTACAGATTTTTGCCGCTCAGCAAGACGAATACCATCAATTATTGATGCGTGGTTCAGTGCATCAGAAAAAATTGCAATCTTTTCATTAGTTAAAGGTGTTTTTCCAGCAGACAAGAGAGAGCCAACATTTCCCAAAGCTACCATCAAAGCCATATTGGCTGCAAACCCTGTGGGACAAAGAAGGCAATCCTAAAGGATCAATTTTAAACAAGATTGCATCAGTTTTCAGCTAAAACATCAAAAAGTAGATAAATCAGAAAGTTCAAAACAAATAAATCCAACACTTTAGACCACCAATAAATCAAGAACTTATGTCCAAGGATTTCAACGAAAAACTTAACTTTTGCAATCATAATTCAGATGGCCACACTCAGTTGAGTAAATCATGCAAATCATTGCACTGCTTTCAATAAATTGGAACTTTAATCTTTGTTTAGAATCGAAAAAGGAAATGATATTCATTGCATGGCTAATTAACAGCAAGAAGAGAAGGAATGGCGAAGTCAACATAACGAGGTCAAATCAGTAGGGTATATTATATATAGAGAGCAGCTCATACCTCTTTCTTCTTCAAGTCTGCAAGGCATGACTCCAATCGCCTATGGTAATCAGTGTATCCACAAATTAAAGCAGAACCCCTTGGGCCCATTCCATGTTCCAGCGCTGCCTGGTAGAATATAAATTCTCATTACATGGTTTTAAAACATGTTGAAGTAAAGATAAAATCTTTGGAGAAGTAGTATCAGATAAAGAACCTTAGCAGCAGCTTTTCCAATCGTAGGATGCGAACTCAAGCCTAAATAGTCATTTCCAGAGAATAGTAGCAGCTTTTTAAACTTTTGGGTACCTTCCTCATCTCCTAAAAATTCCGGAAACATAACTGTAAGTTCAAACAAGAAAAAATTCCAAACAAAAACAAAAAGGGAAGTGGTTGTATTCAACCTTACCGGAACTAGGAATGTCATGGAGCCAGTTCTGGAACGTGGGTTCAGGAATGTGAACCTCCACAGAGGAGCGGTCCCACGTCTGCATTTCATCAAACACATTGAATTCATCTTCCACGGGCTTTTGGGCTTCTTGGGTTGGTCCATTACGGAGGTAAATGGGTCTGAGAGACCGAAGGAGTTGCAGACGTTCAAGCTTATTAAGAGCATCTTCGACCCAGTGGTCCCACGGCCTCCTCATCTCAAGTTCTGCAATTTGCAATTTTGCAGAGCAGTGAGAGAAGCCGGCTGCGGTAGTTGAACTGTTGGAGAGTAGTGCCTTCAGCTTTAAATCCAAAAAGACATCATAAAGTTCGAGCAGCTGTATCTGAGTACTTGAACACCAAAAACAATGAACAATATCGTTACTTTAACTAGAAAGAATTCAACTCAATATAACTCTAAGGAATTCAAACATGATAAGGTATTGCATTGTCACAGCAGACAGAATCACATCAAACCAAGAACCAGAAATTATTGCACAGAACTTCAGAATCACCAGGCCAAAAGATGCCTACGACAATTACACAAATAATGCATTAAAAAGAAACATATGAACACTATATGCACACTCATACACAAAACCGCTGACTCAGGTTCCATGACTTCCAAGGAACAACTCTGGCACACTCAAATACAAAACGACTGAGGCATACTACTTAGCTCATCTTCTCAAAAAGATTTTACACCTATCCAAATTCATAACTATCCACCAATCTATGACATTGTCCAAGGTAAACAGTCTATCATGGATTCATTGACCATGTGCTTTTTAGAAGGCGATTACTGATCAAAATTCCAGATATCAAACAACTTGCGATCCACCAACAAAAAGAACAGTATGTTCGAATTCGAAAAACAAAGAACCAAAACTGAAAATTCGAATTCAGGAATCCAAAGAATTCAAACCCAGAAAAGCTCTAGCATCATTATTCATCTAACATTGGTTCCAAAACATCACAAGATTTCACATCAAAATTGAAAAAGAAAAACAGTAGCCAACTGACCTGGGTTGAGCCAAATCGACAAATGAGTAATCTTCTCTGACAAATGCTAATGGAGGGAAGATGTGAATTCAGAGAACAGAATTCAGAAGCTGTGAGTGCGAGAATAATCGCTTGGAGTTGAAGACGACGGCTGCTATGCTTTTGTACTATGTTTTTGTTTCTAAGACGACACCACCCACCTACATTGGAGTCTTGAGTCCATCTTAATTCCAAAGATGGGCCAACATCCAAGTGGGCCTCATATCAAAACAAATTCACCCACTTTGAACTTCTTATTTTTATTTTTATATTTTATAACGACGATTTATTTACAGTAGAGTGAGGAATAAATTGATAACGAACTCGCATTCATGAGATTCAGACATAAGATATCTCACTTATAATTGAAGAGGAATATTACTAGATTATAGTACTCTGGGTTGGTCATACACTTGTGTGCATTCTACTTGCGTCTTGAAGGCGTTTTAGTTTTGACTTAATGCATTTTCTCACTTTTCTTCTTAGACTATGTGTTTTGTCATGCCTTGAGTTTTACCCTAGTCAGGTTTTGTGATGTTTACTTCTGTATGCATTCTTCCTTTTGTTTTGAGACTCGCATTCGCTACTTGTGCCAACTAGACGAGATGAATTCATCAACTGTTTTTACATCATCCATAAAGATCTGATGCAAGAGCTACTTGAGTATTTACACACTCAAGGGGGAGTGTTGTGATATGAATTATAGCACATGTGTGATTGTGTAAATCCCTAGTAAATTGTATTTAAGTTTTTTATATACTCTAGAAGATCCTAGGCTTTCTTACTTGTAGGACAAGTAAGCCCACTATGTTTACTATAAATAAAGGCATAAGGTAGGGGAAATAAGGCATTCTCCAATGAAGGGCCAAATTCCAAATTTAGCCCATTTTTCTCCAAAATCCATCTCAAATGGAGGGCCAAAAAGAATTTACCCAAAAAGATTCAGGGGCCAATTCCTTGAAGCTTGCTACATTTGGCCCCTTTGATAGGAATGAGTTACCACTATTCATGGGTCTCATGAAGTGAAAAAGTTGTATAAGACATCACATAGCAGCAATTATGTGCTACAGGTTGCAGGTTTTATCATGCACCCGCAGTTTTTTGTCCATAAGATGACATGGTTGTTTAAATTCAAAGGCTAGGATCATTTTTTTATAATTTAAAAACGTAAAAACAAATTTTAAACTAAAAAAATATATGAAATCTTGTTAAATGGTTCTCAATCTTACATGGGTCATATTCGAAATATTTGTCTCTAAAAATAAATATTTTCAATATACATCTTCTTAAAACAAACAATGTGTTCCAAAAATTAAATTTAAATAGGTACAGATAGTAGTTTAAATGATTTAAACAATACATAGTAGTTCATGTGCGAGTGTTGTACCATAATATTCCCCAATATGTTAAAAAGTAATAAAATATTGAGAGAAATCAAATGTAGTCCATGCACCATTGGAGATGAAAAATTATAGTCCTCCACTATTTTTTAAAAAATTAATTTTTAAGTGTGCTATGTTTAGTAATGGTGGCTAAATATGGTCAAACCATTGGAGATGGCCTAACATACACAAAATTTCCCTCAACTTCTCTTTTCTCTCTACCGCCGCCAGCAAGAACAACGAATTTAGTCTTTTTGCAGGGCTATAGCCCGCCCATTGTACCAAAAAAAAAAATCCACCCATTGTACCGCCAATTTTGGAAGTTCTTATTAAACCTTTCAAAAGGTCATTATACATTTTAAATTTATAACAATAAAATAGAAAATTGCATATACAAGAGTGCAAAATGATAATTTTTTTAATACAAGCGATATTTCTTCTTTGAACTAAAGTGGCATTTGTTTGGGCGGAATACGGGCTTGGAATGCGAATTGAATTCCTCTTCCCGCCTGATTTGATGGGTGGTAGTTTCATTTCAATTCGGATTGCCTAATTTACCGCGTATACCCCTTTTTATTTATTCAAACAATTGATATAAAATCCGAAGGCTGCAAATTTGGCTCCTCTCATACTGGTGTGCCGTCTAAAAACCAAAGTCCTCGTCTCTTCACATCCTGGTTATCGAGATTCTTCACCTCCCCGCAAGCGACGAAGCGGGATCAAACTGGCAGCTTAGGCAATAGAAGGAGAAAACGTGAAGCAGATAAACCTTTGGTCATCAAGTTAGCAAGTTGATCAACAGAGGCGACATAGCCAACAGTGACTTCTTTGCGAGTGACTTTTTCCCAAATATAATGATAATCAACCTCCACGTGACACATTCGTTCTTTAAAAACTGGATTGGATGCAATGGAAATAGCCGAGATATTATCACACCATAATTGAGGAGAAACAAGAGGTAGTCGAAGTTCCCTAAACATAGTACGATACCATGATATAACAGCAACATTGTAGGCTAATTGGTTGTATTCCGCTTCAGTACTTGATCTGGAAACACCCCGTTGTTTCTTGGAACTCCAAACAATTAAATTTGGACCTAGAAAAACACAATACCTGCCTGTGGAACGACAATCATCCGGATCTCCAGCATAGTCAGCATCTACAAAGCATTTAAACAAAGGGAATCGGGACAATAAGTGACGCCATGATGCAAAGTAGCTTTGAGATATCTAAGAATACGTTTGACAGCAACCCAATGAACAATGGTGGGTTTGTGCATAAATTGGCAAACCTAATTTACTGCGAAAGCAATGTCAGAACGAGTGAAGAGGAATATTGAAGAGTGCCGACAACACTTCAAAACTCAATAATATCCGTCAGTGGGTCACTCCCATGGCATGGAGACTTAAACGCCTCCCACTATTTATATAACATGTGGTTACATCAGATAAAGATCATATTTACAATACAAAATATACAAGAGATAAATCAAATCACATGACAACAACAAACTCTTATCAAAAGTGATCAAGAAACATTTGAGTTTGACTTAGACTGTGATGCAGCAGCAGCAGTAGAAGAGATAACGTTAGACTTGGAATGTGCTTCAGACAACTGTTTATCAGTCGCATGTTTGGAATGGCTATGAAGTTGAATATATTTTGTGGTTGGCTTTCATCAGTATGTGCTTTTTTCCTGTTTTGTTTTCATAGGCAGGCACAATCTTGAATCCTTTCAAGTGTTGAGGCAGCTAAATCCCTAATTGGCCGAACTTTGGCCATCTCCATCTCTAGTGGCAATCTAGTGCTAGCCTCATCTCTACAAAGAGTACGCCTCGCTTGATTGAGGTTCACTTGTCTTGGAAAACATAAATGATTTCCGCACTCATTTTCTCCTTCTGCACTCTTCTTATTTTTGTCCCTTAATTTTCCTTTGATTTATTCAAACTTTGATTTATTCAAATCAAAGAGTTGTATTCACTTGCAAATTTGTA
>CM031088.1:9329982-9402188 GCA_018257905.1 Gillenia trifoliata | reverse complement strand
TCTTCTACGTAAGAAGATATTTATAAGAATACAATGGAACAAAACCAAATCAAATCAAACATTTGTCCACAAGACAAGGAAACCTAGAACAAATCAAATCAAATTAAATCCATCAAATCTCTAAAGAAAAATGCTAGGGATACCACATTTTTGTACCACATTGGTGTATCATTTGATGTGACAAGTGATGTGTACATGCCACGTCAGTTAATGAATTTATCTTATTAGATAATGATTGTATAAATAATTTGCACATCATGTGGTACACTAATATAGTATAATTATGTGGTGTTCCTAGCATTACTCATCTCTAAAATATTTTTCTTTATATTTTCTAACACATACGTTACCCCTAAGCTTTACTTCACAATAAGAGAAACGAATCTAAGACCATGATGTGTTGGTGAGGAAGTTGTCTTTCTTAATTTTTTTATTCTTTTTACAAATTGGATATGTAATACGGGGAAATTAAATTTTAAAAGGAAAAAAGTACGCAAGTCGGAAATCTTGAAAGAATTCAGCCACCATTGAGTTGTAAATAAGAGTTTGTTTAATAACTATTTCAATTTTTAGTGAAAAATTGAGAAAAATATTCAGTGGTACGTACCATTCAATGGTAACGCACATTGAATGGTTCAGATTAATTTGCTGTGGATCCCAAATGAATTTTAAATCATTCAACAATATGTATCATTCAATGGTACGTACCATTGAAATTTAATCCGAAAAATTGTTTGGAACTAATTACCGTGTTGAGTTTTTTCGCTTTATGTGGAAGGGCATGTAGAGTCGTAGCATTTTTCGATGAAGTTTTTATAGTTGGGATGATTTTTTATTAAATATTAAATATTGGGTCGATAGTCGTCCCAAGGCCCACGAAAGGGGAGGGGATGGGTCCAGGTCGGAAGGCTCTAGTTATCGAGTTTTGACATTGGACCATGCATATTCTGTCACACAAATTGGCGAATGAAAAAGCGAGAAAAAATTGAAAACAAAAAACTGAAATTGATTTTAAAGGGAATTCAAAATTTGGGTTGATTTTGAAATTAGTTTTTTTGACAAAGTGAGATTCTACAATTACAAACTTCATATAGGGGGATTTGTCAATTTAAGCACACTGGTCTAACCAACTTGGTTACGCTCGTGTCTGCAAATACTTTCACCATTTCATCTTCAGAAACCAGTAGAGAAACATTACAGCATGAAGGCTCAGCCACATACATCCTCGTAAAGTGATGTTCAATTCTTATTACAGCATTTGTTTCGGAACATTCATCATTAGCATTTAGCACGCCCATGAACTATTAGAATCTCAACGAATCCAAAAATCCTAAAGTCTTGCATATCCATTTGAGCCCTGGATGCCAATTTCTTGGAAATTGATGCAACGGGAGAGTGCAGCTGCGAACCTCTCGATATCGTCCCTCGTGTGCGTTGCACTCAATGTCACACGTAGCCTGGTGAGAAAAAATAAACGATAACGTAAAGTGCACAAAGAAACATAGTACAAACGAACAAGATGAGCATAACTTAAACTTGTAAATACATTGTAGCAGAACGGAAAGTGTAACGAAGACATTGCGACAGACCTGCATGAGTTGGGTGGCACTGTTGGGGGTCTGATTGCAGTCACATGGAAACCAGATTTTAGCAAACTCCTGTTTAGTGAAGATAAACAAAGTTAGATGCGGTTGTTGAATGATCTACAAATCACACACAAACAGATAGAGTGGGAAACCAAACTGGCTGGCTTGCAGAGCCTTCCCTTCGCTCCCTACGATAAGAGATATTATGGGACTGTTTATGGGGATTCCAGTGAGAGCACCAGTCTTGCACCCGCTTCCAAATTTCCCTACGCCATGTTTCCTTTTCTTGCCAATAACCGCAGCTGCAAAAGTTATATTTGTATAGTTAACAACAGGAAGTACTTCAACAAAAAGAGGGGGAAAAAAGTGCTAAGCATCATACCAAGTGAATAATTGATTGATAAATTTTATTGATAAGAGTAATGTAGAAAGAATTAATGATATTATTGCATTATCCTAACTGAAACAATAACATAGGGTTTGCCACAAGCCTGCAACCGAAGCTGACCCAAGCTCAAGCTTTCAAGTTACATAGTTAGGGCCAAAGCTTATGTAGTGGTCAGTTGCATGTTTGAAAGCAATTATATTCAAGTAAAGTAATCTTAACCAAACAAAATTACCATGATATGCAGCAACAATTGGTATTGGAGTAGCAGCTGAAATATAAAAGAGCGTCCCTTGATTGTATGAGTTGCTTCCACCTTTTGCTGTTTATATACAATAAGAAAATCCAGTACTGTTATTTCCTCATAACTTTCACACACTGAGATGAAACACACTAGAATTCAATACTAAACACCTAGAGTATTAAATTTTGACACCAATCACACAGTTTTTTCTCTATATTTAGCACATTTCAGAGAAATGTAGTAATTCCAGAGAAATGTAGTAATTCAGGAATATAGCATATCATTTCCAATTTTAGTATTTGCTAAAACTACTAATAACATGAATAACTACCTGCATGCAATGAATCCAATTACGGCAACCTGCAGCCTTACTCAAAGTCCCAACACATATGTCAACATCTCTTACACCGTATTCCCAGCCACTCCGCCACCATTTTTCCCGCAAAACAAATGTTCCACAGCCCAAGAAGGGGAGTATATTTTCTATTTTTCACTAATACCTTATAGCAAATCATTAAATAATGAAAGAAGAAGAGCAAGTTTTTCTGATAATATGGACAAATTTAATCATCAAGAACTAGTTGATTTGCAAGTAAAACTGAGAATTCGGTCAGAATATAACTATGGCAAATTGATGTGTATCATGTGTATATAGGCCTTAAAAAAGGTTTCATGCTTTTTACCAGGACTTACATCATCAACAACTAACAGAAAGTCATTCCTGCGTAGTTTCACAAGCTCATGATTGGTGCAAAGTCTCCGGCCCATACTAAACAAGCTGCAGTGAGAGGAAATGCAAGCTTCATAAGAAAGATAACAACTATAACTAAATAGAAACACTATATGAAGATGAAATTGATTCCAACTGAGATGGGATGGTATAGAAAGTAGAATTTAAAAATAGAAACATTTACCTATCAGTCACGATTTACTTTCTTTCCCTGCTATTGTGCAACTTGATCTGCCAAACAATAAATGCAATTTAGAGCTATGGACAAATGAAGTATATATCCAATAAGAAGAGGCACACAAGATTTAAAACAAAAGATTAAGACCTACAACAACGCATTAAGGTGGGTCATGTCACAATGTCTATAGATGAATATCTCTACAGATTTTGCCAGCCAGCAAGACAGAATACCACATCAATTATTGGATGCGTGGTTCAGCATCAGAAAATTGCAATCTTTTCATTAGTTAAAGCGTTTTTCCAGCAGACAAGAGAGAGCCAACATTTCCCAAAGTTACCATCAAAGCCATATTACGTAAACCCTGTGGGACAAAGAAGGCAATCCTAAAGGATCAATTTTAAACAAGATTGCATCAGTTTTCAGCTAAACATCAAAAAGTAGATAAATCAGAAAGTTCAAAACAAATAAAATCCAACACTTTAGACCACCAATAAATCAAGAACTTATGTCCAAGGATTTCAAACGAAAACTTAACTTTTTGCAATCATAATTCAGATGGCCACACTCAGTTGAGTAAATCATGCAAATCATTGCACTGCTTTCAATAAATTGAACTTTTAATCTTTGTTTAGAATCGAAAAGGAAATGATATTCATTGCATGGCTAATTAACAGCAAGAAGAGAAGGAATGGCGAAGTCAACATAACGAGGCCAAATCAGTAGGGTATTATATATAGAGAGCAGCTCATACCTCTTTTCTTCTTCAAGTCTGCAAGGCATGACTCAATCGCCTATGGTAATCAGTGTATCCACAAATTAAAGCAGAACCCTTGGGCCCATTCCATGTTCCAGCGCTGCCTGGTAGAATATAAATTCTCATTACATGGTTTTAAAACATGTTGAAGTAAAGATAAAATCTTGGAGAAGTAGTATCAGATAAAGAACCTTAGCAGCAGCTTTTTCCAATCAGAGGATGCGAACTCAAGCCTAAATAGTCATTTCCAGAGAATAGTAGCAGCTTTTTAAACTTTTGGGTACCTTCCTCATCTCCTAAAAATTCGAAACATAACTGTAAGTTCAAACAAGAAAAATTCCAAACAAACAAAAGGGAAGTGTGTTGTATCTAACCTTACCTGAACTAGGAATGTCATGGAGCCAGTTCTGAACGTGGGTTCAGGAATGTGAACTTCTCCACAGAGGAGCGGTCCCACGCCTGCATTTCATCAAACACATTGGAATCTACTTCCTTCCACGGGCTTTTGGCTTGGGTTGGTCCATTACGGAGGTAAATGGGTCTGAGAGACCGAAGGAGTTGCAGACGTTCAAGCTTATTAAGAGCACTCGACCCAGTGGTCCCACGGCCTCCTCATCTCAAGTTCTGCACTTGCACTGGCAGAGCAGTGAGAGAAGCCGGCCATGTAGTTGAACTGTTGGAGAGTAGTGCCTTCAGCTTTAAATCCAAAAAAGACATTACAAAGTTCGAAAGCAGCTGTATCTGAGTACTTGAACACCAAAACAATGAACAATATCATATTTTTAACTAGAAAGAATTCAACCTAATATAACTCTAAGGAATTCAAACATGATAAGGTATTGCATTGTCACAGCAGACAGAATCACATCAAACCAAGAACCAGAAATTATTGCACAGAACTTCAGAATCACCAGGCCAAAAGATGCCTACGACAATTACACAAATAATGCATTAAAAAGAAACATATGAACACTATATGCACACTCATACACAAAACTGCTGGACTAGGTTCCATGACTTCCAAGGAACAACTCTGGCACACTCAAATACAAAACGACTGAGGCATACTACTAGTCTATCTTCAAAAAGATTTTACACCTATCCAAATTCATAACTATCCACCAATCTATGACATTGTCCAAGGTAAACAGTCTATCATGGATTCATTGACCATGTGCTTTTAGAAGGCGATTACTGATCAAAATTCCAGATATCAAAACAACTTATTCACCAACAAAAAGAACAGTATGTTCGAATTCGAAAAACAAAGAACCAAAACTGAAAATCTGAATTCAGGAATCCAAAGAATCTAAACCCAGAAAAGCTCTAGCATCATTATTCACTTCAACATTGGTTCCAAAACATCACAAGATTTCCTCATACTCAAAATTGAAAAGAAAAACAGTAGCCAACTGACCTGGGTTGAGCCAAACGACAAATGAGTAATCTTCTCTGACAAATGCTAATGGAGGGAAGATGAATTCAGAGAACAGAATTCAGAAGCTGTGAGTGCGAGAATAATCGCTTGGAGTTGAAGACGACGGCTGCTATGCTTTTGTACTATGTTTTTGTTTCTAAGACGACACCACCCACCCCACATTGAGTCTTGAGTCCATCTTAATTCCAAAGATGGGCTGAATATCCAAGTGGGCCTCATATCAAAAACAAATTCACCCACTTTGAACTTCTTATTTTTATTTTTATATTTTATAACGATTTATTTATTTACAAATAGGAAATGGCGTAATAAATTGATAACGAACTCGCATTCATGATCTCGCATATAAGATATCTCACTATAATCAATATGAATATTACTGCATTACAAGATTTGGGTTGGTCATACACTTGTGTGCATTCTACTTGCGTCTTGAAGGCGTTTTAGTTTTTTGACTTAATGCATTTTCTCACTTTCTTCTTAGACTATGTGTTTTGTCATGCCTTGAGTTTTACCCTAGTCGTGTTTTGTGATGTTTACTGTGATGCATTCTTCCTTTTGTTTTGAGATCGTATTCGCTACTTGTGCCATAACTAGACGAGATGAATTCCTTATCAATCGTTTTTACATCATCCATAAAAGATCTCGATGCAAGAGTTACTTGAGTATTTACACACTCAAGGGGAGTGCTGTGATATGAATTATAGCACATGTGTGATTGTGTAAATCCCTAGTAAATTGTATTTAAGTTTTTTATATACTCAAAGATCCTAGGCTTTCTTACTTGTAGGACAAGTAAGCCCACTATGTTTACTTTTCTTATAAATAAAGGCATAAGGTAGGAAATAAGGCATTCTTCCAATGAAGGGCCAAAATTCCAAATTTAGCCCATTTTTCTCCAAATCCATCTCAAATGAGGGCCAAAAGAATTTACCCAAAAAGATTCAGTGGGCCCTCTTGAAGCTTGCTACATTTGGCTCCCTTTGATAGAATGAGTTACCACTATTCATGGTCTCATGAAGTGAAAAAGTTGTATAAGACATCACATAGCAAGCAATTATGTGCTACAAAGTTGCGTGTGTTTATCATGCACTCCGCAGTTTTTTGGTCCATAAGATGACATGGTTGTTTAAATTCAAAGGTTAGATCATTTTTTTATAATTTAAAACGAAACAAATTAAACTAAAAAATATAAGGAACTACAATGGTTCTCAATTCATACGTCATATTCGGAAATATTTGTCTCTAAAATAAATATTTTCAATATACATCTTCAAAACAAACAATGTGTTCCAAAAATTAAATTTAAATAGGTACGTATAGTAGTTTAAAATGATTTAAACAATACATAGTAGTTCAAGTGTATGAAAGGTTAAAATTACAATATTCCCCAATATGTTAAAAAGTAATAAAATATTGGAGAGAAATCAAATGTAGTCCATGCACCATTGGAGATGAAAAATTATAGTTCCACTATTTTTTGAAAAATTAATTTTTAAGTGTGCTATGTTTATAATGGTGGCTAAATATGGTCAAACCATTGGAGATGGCCTAACATACACAAAATTTCCCTCAACTTCTTCTTTTCTCTACCGCCAAAGAAGAACAACGAATTTAGTCTTTTTGCAGTGGCTATAGCCCGCCCATTGTACCAAAAAAAACCACCCATTGTACCGCTAATTTTGGAAGTTCTTATTAAACCTTTTAAAAGGTCATTATACATTTTAAATTTATAACAATAAAATAGAAAATTGCATATACAAGAGTGCAAATGATAATTTTTTTAATACAAGCGATATTTCTTCTTTTGAACTAAAGTGGCATTTGTTTGGGCGGAATATTTAGCTTGGAATGCGAATTGAATTCCTCTTTTCCCGCCCGATTTGATGGGTGGTAGTTTCATTTCAATTCGGATTGCCTAATTTACCGTATACCCTTTTTATATTCAACAATTGATATAAAATCAAGGCCGCAAATTTGGCTCCTCTCATATCAAAGCCGTCTAAAACCAAAGTCCTCGCCTCTTCACATCCTGGTTATCGATTTCACCTCCTCGCTAAGCTTAATGGGAATGATCAAACCGGGCAACTAGGCAATAGAAGGAGAAACGCGGAAGGGGTATAAAACTTTGGTCATCAAGTTAGAAGTTGATCAACAGAGGCGATATAGCCAATAAAGTGACTTCTTTGGCGACTTTTTCCTCAAATATAATGATGTAATCAACTCCACGTGACACATCTGCTCTTTTTTAAAACTGGATTGATGCAATGGAATAAATAGATATTATCACACCATAATTGAGGAGAAACAAGAGGTAGTCGAAGTTCCCTAAACATAGTACGATACCATGATATAACAACATTGTAGGCTAATTGGTTGTATTCCGTCAAAGATTTCTGATCTCGAAACACCCCGTTGTTTCTGAACTCAAACAATTAAATTTGGACTAGAAACACAATACCTCGCCTGTGGAACGACAATCATCCCATTCCAAAGATAGTCAAGATCTACAAAGCATTTAAACAAAGGAATCGACAATAAGTGACGCCATGATGCAAAGTAGCTTTGAGATATCTAAGAATGTTTGACAAAGAACTCCAATGAACAATGGTGGGTTTGCATAAATTGGCAACCTAATTTATCAAGGAAAGCAATGTCGTAACGAGTGAAGAGGAATATTGAAGAGGCCGACAACACTTCAAAACTCAATAATATCCGGGCAAGGTCACTCCCATGGCATGGAGACTTAAACGCCTCCCACTATTTATATAACATGTGGTTACATCAGATAGAAAGATCATATTTACAATACAAAATATACAAGAGATAAATCAAATCACATGACAACAACAACAAACTCTTTATCAAAAGTGATCAAGAAACATTTGAGTTTGACTTAGACTCGTGATGCAAAGCAGCAGCCAGTGAGGAAGAGATAACGTTGATTCTTGGAATGTGCTTCTTATTAACCTGCTTATCACGCATGTTTGGAATGGCTATGAAGTTGAATATATTTTGTGGTTGGCTTAACGCATGTGTGCTTTTTTCCTCGTTTTGTTTTCATAGGCAGCACAATCTTGAATCCTTTCAAGTGTCGAGGCAAAATAACCCCTAATTGGCCTAACTTTGGCCATCTCCATCTCTATGGCAATCTAGTGCTAGCCTCATATCTCACAAAGAGTACGCCCGCTTGATTGAGGTTCACTTGTCTTGCAGAAAACATAAATGATTTCCCGCACTCATTTTCTCCTTCTCCGCACTCTTCTTTATTTTTGTCCCTTAATTTTTTCCTTTGATTTATTCAAACTTTGATTTATTCAAATCAAAGAGTTGTATTCACTTCTTGCAAATTTGTATTAGGAGGAAACTAATCGAAACACTACGAGAGAAAATTCTAGAAGAGAAAACACTGCGACATACCGAAGATGAAGAAAAATTAAGCTTTTCAAAAATCCAACAAACAAGTGATGAACATAGGCTCTTAATGTAAAGTCGTGAGAATGTAGATACAAACTCGAAAGAATGATCGATCCGGGCAATTTGTAAAATTGTATAGAGTTGAAATTCCTATAAGTCCGCCTTGTACATATTCTACTCTTTTAGTAATGAAGAAAACTATTTGGATGCTCTCCCTGCTATAGATTTACTCCTAATTAAGCCCTTGGTATATTTATCCTAATTAAGCCTTCTCAACAATATATATATGTTATGAAGCTACCTTTTGGTAACTTAAACCACTTAAAACAATATGTTATAAAACAATAGTATCATCTTAAACGTCTTATAATCGCATCTCAAGATCAAAAGTACTTACTAGTTTACATTGTAAGGGTTAAAACAAGTTTTAAGGTTATGCTTAAAGGATGTTAAATTTCAAAGTCTTTTGGTTATTGTGATTTATTTATTTATGGCAAATAGTTTGAACCATTTTTTTATTATTATTTAGATGACACATCTCATGGTTATTACACGATTCATGTTGTCACATAAATTTTGATCGATCATGGATATATAAGGAACCCACCTAAAATTTTGATTTTATATCATTTCCTTGTACCTCAAAACTCTTGCCAAAATTGATATCAATCGCACAGGAGAACAAACCATTAACCATTTCCAAGATATTGTCATATAAATCTTGATCTAAAGATGGATGATAGAAGAACCGCACTGCATTGTAAATCATACACCAAGTGCTTGAATGAGTATCATGATTATTTCAATGATATAACTCTTGGAATGACATTTGAATGACATGTTGCATTTATTAATTAATTTCATGTCAATTTTTAATTAGAACCCAAGAGTTTACTAATGATAGTAATTAACGATATTTTATGAATGAGCTTGATTAAATACAATTATTGTGTGTCATCCTTAAGAATGGGCTACCACTCAATGAAGCTATGGATTTGTCAATTTGATTATTTGGTAAACATTATTCTTTACAAAGTGCTTTATAATATAAACATTTGCTATCATAAGCATGAGCCTACAAATTGGCCCTATTGACGAGCCAAAGCTTTCAACCCACATGCATTTAGATTTTTTAATACGTTTGACATTTCTTCTATGAACTAAACATAAGATTTGTTTAAGGGTCATTGAATGTGGAATTGAATTCCCCTTCTCCCCGGCCTCCTGTATTTGGGAAACGATCAGAGGGGTAGTATTTCTATTTCATTTCAATTGATTGCTCTAATTTAATGATATGCCTTTTTATTTATTAAAACAATCGATATAAAAATCCGGCGTCGCAAGTTCTGCTCTCATATCGTGTGCCGCCTAAAAACCGGCGTCCTCCTCTTCACATCTCCGTTATCGGTATTCTTCAAGCAGTTTCGTAAGAGCATCCGCAAAATTCTTCAATAACTAAGCAATAAACAAAATGGCGGCAAAATCGAACGCCCGATGGACTCGGTAGTGGCTATTGCGGGACCCACTAATCCATATCACACCGCCACCGACATCTCTACCACCACCATGGCTCACGCCATCGAAAGCTTCGCGCAAAGGCACAACGAACTACCTGCCGGCCTCTCTCTCTCTCTCTCCTCTCGCTTTCTCACTCCTGCTTATACAAAATTGTAACCTTCCTTTGCCAACTTCCATATCCTGCAACATACATCTCGTACTTGATACATCGAGCTTCTCGTCAACAAGCCTGGACATGAGCCAGTACAAAGAACCAAACACTCTCAAATGCTTAATTCTCGGCTTTCTCTTCCAACAGAGGCTTCAAATGGAGTTTTCTTATCCAAAGCCTTAGTTGACACCTATTCAAGACATACATCAGGCAGTAAAAGATTAATCGCTCGAGCCTAAAATCTGGCAGTATTCTCTTCTCAAACATCATACATTTTGGCCATTTCTACAATCGCTCTATTCTTCCTCTCTCGCTATCCCATTCTCACGTGTGAATATGCCACCGTCGCTGCCTTTCCATTCCCACTTCTTCACGTAATCCGTTTCAACTCATTGATGTATATTCCCACCTGGCTACCAATTTCTTCCAACTTATATCCACTTTGCGCTTCAACAATAGCCTTAAATCTCTTGAAGACATTAAACACTTCACTTGTATCTCAAAAAGTAACACTGCTTTCAGCGCACATCCGAAAGGCAACTATCTACATGGTTGCAAGGAAATACTCCGTTTCCAGCTTTTGTGACAAATCGCATTGACCGTGTAAAAGACATCCGTGTACCAACCCAATGGAACAAAGGCTCTACTATTTGTCTCTCTGAAAAGAATCTCTGGCAGTTGTTTTCCAATGCATCCTTCACAAACTTCATGTGTATTTTATTTCCGCAATCCAATTACCATTTATTTCTCTTGTAATGTGCCTTCAAACCGTCAAGATCTCGTATGCCCCAATCTTCTATGCCGATCAAGGTTGATTTACTCACACTTGCTCTGCACCAATGCAAAATGCAACTGCTTGAGTTCAAAGGAAAACTTACTCTCTTTCATTTGCAATTTCGAGCAACCAGATTAAGGCCCATCCGATCATCATAGATCTCAACCTATTATCTCCAAAAATAATAAAATATCCATGTTCAACCATCCGGCCCCTACACTCGAGTAAATTTTCAAGACCAAACAAGATTACTCTTTGATATACCTCTTTCCCATCTTAGTATCCACCACCGTATTTCTTCAACCACATCAACCAATTGTCCAGCTTCCCATTTCTACTTTTGCGCTTATGTTCCTATCAATGCTCTACTAGAATATCTTCTCTACTAGTCATGATTACTACAAAGCCACTATCCACATACCACACATCTTCAATGGATTTCTTACCAACCGCCTCATTCACATAGAACATAGCTGGTGGTGAGAACCTGAAGCCACAAATGCAGTCGCGAACACCCCAGTACCTTCTTAGCATTACAAATTCTTTGCAATGTGACTAAGTTTTCCATGTACCAGCATTTAAAGCTTGCCTTTAAGAAAGCACTCTCCATAGTGATACTTGTCACAATGTTCCAAGGTTGTCTAACGCTCTTCCTGGCTGTGAATCCTGCTTCCATTGGCAAGCGTATTTAATCCCACTTCTTAAATTTCCGATTTCCAATTCTTTTTGATATCGATTGCTTTGATTTCCGGTAAGAATGGGCGTACTTAGAATGCACACTTAAACTTGCAAATGCTCTCTCGCCTTATTCTCATTGTGCCTTCTCCAACCTCGAGCAAGCTCTTCAACTATACAACTTCTTGAACCCTCAATCACATCAATGTCTCTTTGAATGCTCAATCACAACATATAGAATCATATGCGTAGGCAAGTTAATCAAGATTTCTCGCACAATTCTTTTCTTTCTAGATAATTCTTCACCATAGCTTCTCATTTGATTAATTAACTCAAACAACTCACGATACACGTATAGAGATTCATCATCTCTCATTCTCGTATATTCAAATTTCTACGGTCCCTGCAATTTAACACTTCTCACCCGTTTGTCACCATGAAATTCCCCGCATCAAGATATCCTGGGCCTCTTGAAGTTTCTTCATGAGAGATCCATGAAAAATCTCATCGAAACAGCTCTCCTCGAATCAGCCCCAATGCCTTGGCATCTTCATGAGCTTCTCCGTGAGGATTACGTAATCACTTGCTCCCCCTATTGCCTTCTTCTTGCTTCAATAAACCTTTCTAACTGAGAGTACTCCAAGCCTTTCCATAAACTGACAACCCCATGAGATCTCTAAGATAATTTTTGACTCTATGTTTCGCAGGACTCAGATTTCGTATGAAGATCGAGCCTCAATCATCCACCTCAAAGACTCACTGTTAGACATCATATCTTTGCATTCTCTGATTAACTGATTCTTTTACGCATTCAATCGCCCAAAGGTTGCTTTACCCAAAAACCTCGCCCGAGGCCATGTTAGAATTACAGACTATGACCGCTTTTAAGGAATAAAACAGAGAATGGTGATGAAGAACACCAAAGGTGAGAACAAAATCCCCAGAGAAGAAGAAGATGTATTGTTGCGCTTTTTCATACACAAACGTAGGTTCCATATTACTGCTAGAAGTAGGAGTGAAAGAGAGATTCTTTCACATGGGTACAACACACACATCCAACCCTTCATTTGATCTATCCTATAAGATAGTTACAAGTGTCAACACAAATACTAATCAAGATTACATCTTAGTCAGTTCAATTGGAATGTAATCCAATGGCTCACATTTAAACTTGTAAAATCGAATACAATAAGTCAGCTAAAACACTTATATTCCAACGTATAAGAGATATTATGGGACTGTTTATGGGGATTCCAGTGAGAGCACGAAAGTCTGCACCCGCTTCCAAATTTCCTTCTACGCCATGTTTCCTTTCATACACATTAATCAGAAGCAAAGTTATATTGTATAGTTAACAACAGGAAGTACTTCTAACAAAAAGAGGGGGAAAAAAGTGCTACATCATACCAAGTGAATAATTGATGATAAATTACTGATAAGAGTAATGTAGAAAGAATTATGATATTATTGCATTATCCTAACTGAAACAATAAATACAGGGTTTGCCACAAGCCTGCAACCGAAGCTTGACCCAAGCTCAAGCCGGCTTGCGAGTTAGGGCCAAAGCTTATGTAGTAATAAGTTGCACATGTTTGAAAGCAATTATATTCAAGTAAAGCATCAACCAAACAAAAATTACCATGAGCAGCAGAACAATTGGTATTGGAGTAAAGAGTTGAAAATATAAAAGAGCGGCCCTTGATTGGGCGAGTTGCTTCCACCTTTGCTGTTTATATGGCAATAAGAAACGAGTAATTACATTTCATAACTTTCCACACACTGGAGATGAAACACACGAGAATTCAATACTGGACACCTGGGAGTATTAAATTTGGACACCAATTCTGCGCCAGCTCTCTATATTTAGCACATTTCAGAGAAAGTGTAATTCCAGAGAAATATAGTAATTCAGGAATATAGCATATCATTTCCAATTTCATATTTGCTAAAACTACTAATAACATGAATAACTACCTGCATGCAATGAATCCACCATGGCAACCTGCAGCCTTACTCAAAGTCCCAACGCATATGTCAACATCTTTCACAATTGTATTCCTCAGCCACTCCGCCACCATTTTTCCACACAAACAAATGTTCCATGAGCCTGAAGAAGGGGAGTATATTTTCTATTTTTCACTACACCTTATAAAATCATTAAATAATGAAAGAAGAGCAAGTTTTTCTGATAATATGGACAAATTTAATCATCAAGAACTAGTTGATTTGCAAGTAAACTGGAGTAAATTATCGTAATACAAATTCATGGCAAATTGATGTGCATCATGTGTATATAGGCCTTAAAAAAGGTTTTCGCTTACTAGGACTCACATCATCAATAACTAACAGAAAGTCATGTCCCTGCGTAGTTTCACAAGCTCAGTGATTGGTGCAAAGTCTCCTACCATACTAAACACCAAGCTGCAGTGAGAGGGGAATGCAAGTCATAAGAAAGATAATAACTATAACTAAATAGAAACAACCATATGAAGATGAAATTGATTCCAACTGAGATGATGGTATAGAAAGTAGAATTTAAAAATAGAAACATTTACCTATCAACACACGACTTTCTTCCTCATATTGTGCAACTTGATCTGCCAAACAACAAATGCAAAATTGTATTATGGACAAAATGAAGTATATATCCAATAAAGAAGAAAGTTAACAAGATTTAAACAAAAGATTAAGACCTACAACAACGCATTATGTATCATGTCACAATGTCTATAGATGAATGACTTTACAGATTTTTGCCGTTCAGCAAGACGAATACCATCAATTGCTGACGCGTGGTTCAGCATCAGAAAAATTGCACCTTTTCATTAGTTAAAGGTGTTTTTCCAGCAGACAAGAGAGAGCTAACATTTCCTAATAAGAGAGAGCGGAGAACAATTGCAACAACTCGCATTCATGAGATTTGGACATAAAATATCTCACTTTATAAGTGAGGAGGAATAAGATGATCAGAGACTTCCCGCTTGGCCATACCCTTGTGTGTGGCCTCTACTTCCAAACTTCCAAGGCTTGTGAAGGATCGCTAATGTATTTTCTCACTTTTCTCCTTAGACTATGTTTTGTCCTTCGCCTTGAGTTTTACCTCACTAAGTTTTGCATGTTTACTGTAATGCATTCTTCCCTTTGGTTTTGAGACTCGCATTCGCTACTTGTGCCAACTAGACGAGATGAGTTCATCAACTGCTTCTACTAGGCGCTAGTTGTCGTGCTTTTAAAAACCGCTTATAAAAGCAACTCCATGCCGCTTAAAGCAATGTTTAATGCCATAACTTTAAAATAATCAAGATATTTATTTACCAAACACTTTTTATCTCAAGCACTTTAAAGTGAAGTAGTTTTTTTAGTGAAAAAAGATTACCAAACAGACCTTTAATCCATGAAGATCTGACAAGAGCTACTTGAGTATTTACACACTCAAGGGGCAAGCTAGATATGAATTATAGTACATATGTGACGTAAATCCTTAGTAAATTGTATTTAGGATTTTTATATAACTTAAGATCATAAGCTTTCTTACTTATATGACAAGTAAGCTCATTATGTTTACTATAAATAAAGGCATAAAGTAGCAGAAATAACATACGCAAACTTTCCCTCAACTTCCTTTTCTCTCTACTGCGGCCGACAAGAACAACAACGAATTTAGTCTTTTTGCAGGCCATAGCCCGCCCATTAAAAATTCAAAAAAAGAAAAATTCGAACAACGGAAGCGAGATTAGAGCTTGGAATTTTTTAATACAAGCGATGTGCATTTGTTTGGCGGAATAGCTTGGAATGCGAATTGAATTCTCTTTCCCGCCTGATTTGGGAAATGAGATTAGAGGGGTAGTATTTATTTCATTTCCAATTCGATTGCCTAATTACCGCATATACTCCTTTTTATTTATTAAAACAATCGATATAAAATCCGAAGGCTGCAAGTTTGGCTCCTCTCATACTGGTGTGCCGTCTGAAAACCAAAGTCCTCGTCTCTTCACATCTTGGCCATCGAGATTCTTCAGCAAGTTTCGTACATCTGCAAAATTCTTCAACAAATGGCGGCAAATCGAACGGCCCGATGGATTCCGGTAGGGTCATTGCAGGACCCACCAATCCAATGGTCACGCCCCTGCTCACGGATCTCTACCAGTTCACCATGGCCTACGCTTACTGGAAAGCCGGCAAGCACAACGAACCAGCCGTGCCGTCTTCTCTCTCTCTCTTCACTCCATTTGTTTCCCGGAAAATTCAAACCTTCCCGGCAACCAAAACAGAGTTTTACATTCTACGGTGTAAGAATAATCTGTATATGCTTCAGTGAATCTGTTTCAGGTTTGATTTGTATTTCCGGAAGAACCTCTTCGGCGGCGAATACACAATATTTGCCGGTTTAGAAGAATGCATCAGATTCATTGCCAATTTAAATTGACTGAGGATGATATCGGTTTCATCCGCGAATCTCTGTCTTCCCCGTGCGAGGTTAATCATTTCTGAAACTTTTACTATAAATTTTACTGCATTCTGTAGTTTCAAATTGTGATTTTGCATGTATCGAATACTGAATACCAATCGAATTGCAATGATCAACTGTAGGATGGATTCTATGACTATCTTAGAGGAGTTGATTGTTCAGGAGTTGAAGTGCATGCAATTCTGGAGGGTACAGTTGTTTTTCCAACGGTTCCCCTGATTAGACGAAGGGCCAATTGCGGTGAGAAGTATTAATTTCATTTCTTTGTTTTCGTTTTAAATAAAAAAAAACTGCTGTTAATTATTATGCTTTATGTTTTAATTTACATTTATTTTATTGTTGCAGGTGGTTCAATTGCTCGAAACTCCGTTTTTGAATCTTGTTAATTATGCATCTTTAGTTGCCACGAATGCTGCAAGGCATCGTTTTGCTGCTGGAGAATCGAAGAATCTACTTGAGTTTGGGCTTCGACGGGCTCAGGTATATGGAACATGCTTGGGCTGTGACAAGCCTTTCAGGTTTTCATGTTTTGAACTCTTTTTTTTGAAGTTCAGAGTGCGGATTATATTCGTAACAAAGTTGTCTTTGTTTTGATATACAGGACCTGATGGGGGAATAGCACTGAGGCATTGCCACCTAGGCGGATTTCATGCAACAAGGTAACGCCACCGAAAAACTCAACTGCGGCATATTAGTATTGTGATTTTTCTCTTTTCGCAACTCTTTGTTTTTCCTCTTTTTCTAAAGCATTTTACTTCTCTGTGTAAATCATATAATCAATATTCAGACACTTGATATTGACGATTAGACTTCAATTTCCATCTGACTTAGAACCAGCCGCCTTTTGTTGTTGTTAGTTGTTAGTAAAGATCTCGGATAACTTCTTTATCTCTTTGTTATATATGACAGTAATGTTGCAGCTGGAAGTTATTTGGGATACTACACTTCGTGGAACCCATTCTCATGCTTTTGTCAGCTCATGATGGTACGAACTCTTTCATCCTTATTGGGAAGTTAGGAGAGAACAACTTAAATGCACAAAGACTTGGGATCGTTCTAGACATTGGTACACTAAGCTACTGTTTGTCTAATTTATTTAATCATTTACAGCCCCGACGAGATTATTGATAAATCACTTCGTAGTATATGACCAGAGTACTTGTGAGGATTTTACAATTGGTTCAGACTTCATTAAGCAAGATTCAGGTGTTTGATTTTTGTTCTTCAGATAAAATTCATATGCTTTTTATTTATTTCATGTTTTCTCAATTGTGCGTTCTTTTCCTTTCTACTTAGGGTTCTAATTTATTTTCCTAATTGGTTATACAAATTTATGCATTATGGCGTATATGTTCATAGCCATTAAATTTTAGTTGACTCCTAAACCCTTTCAGTTTTAGGGTATTTTCTGCTATCCGCTTTTGCCTTCTGGCCAGCTGATTTACATTTAATCTCAAACTTTTTTGTTTTGCATCTAATATCAGTTCACTCAGATCTTGGACTACACTTACCGTGCGTGCTTTGCAGTGTTCAAAGTCATTAAATGGGTGCTTTTGGCGAGACCAATCAGAGTGAGCTAGCAGCATTCACATCATATGCATTGGCATTCCTAATAACTTTCTATTTTTTGTAGACACATATGGTGTAAGTAAACAATATGCAGCTTACTTCTGTAATGTTTAATGATGTGGTTTCTGCACACTTAATACTGTATTGTCTTTTTAAGTAAAGTGAATCTTTAACACCATGCCTTCCCATTCATTTAATTACCAGGTTATGAGGAGTGGAATCCCTAACTATTGTGCTGTTGCTTTAGCACTCCATGATTTAGGGTATGTTCGAAAGGTTTTCGCGGCATCAATTTTTGCCATTCAATACTGCATGCATGTTATCCATTGATGAGCTTTTCCGATGATGCTAAGTCCAGGTACAAAGCAAGCGGAATTAGGGGTTGATTCAGGTGACCTAGCATATTTGTCTTGCGAGGCTCAAAGATTTTCCGCACCATTGAGAAAGAATTTGGAGTACCTGGGTTTGGAAAGACCAATATTATAGCTGTAATGACCTGAACGAGGAAACTTTGGATGCTTTAAACAAACAGGTAATGATTCTGAACTTATGGGGATTTCCAAATTGAAGTACACTATGGCTAAAGAACTGTACAAAGGCATTTGATGTCAACCTTCAAGTTGTTTATCTTTTAATTTTGGGATTTATTACCACAGGACTAAATACATTTTCTTGTACCTAATTTCTTAACTAGATAAGCTCCATTAAGCTGTAGGGTCATGAGATTGACTCATTTGGAATTGGAACCTACGTAGTTACTTGCCACGCCCAAGCCGCTTTAGGGTGTGTTTCCTGCTTGTCGAGATAAATAATCAGCCTCGAATTAAACTTTCTGAAGATGTTACGAAGGTTTGATCATACTTCTAAAAATTTCTGTATCATTCTCGCTAGGATTCTCAATTTTTTTCTAATCCTCATTTTAGGTCTCCATTCCTTGTAAAAAAGTGGAGTTACAGATTGTATGGGGAAAAGGTTATCCCCTGGTAGATATAATGATGGGGAAGATGAACCACCTCCAAAGGTAATGCACCTTGTTAACTTGGCCTCCTGCATCCATTACACCACATATGTTCTCAAATCGCTTAGTAAATGTCATCTTTCTCATTCATTTATCCGAGTTGAGGTGATGGAAAGCCGTTTCAGGTGATGGAAAGCCGTTTTGGGGGGGATGGAAAGCCATTCAGGTGACTAAACCGAAGAAAACACACACAAAGATAAATGGAAGAGAGTAATACTGTAGAATATCTAATAAGACGTATTTTAACCTTCATATCCCCAGTGGCTTATAGTTTTAATAAAAAGCATCTTTGCTTGTTCCTTTGGATTATATACAAGAGTTCACTCCTATGTGATGATCACAGAGGATGAACAGAAAAGTTTCGTTTTATTTATATTTCAACTTGCAGGTGAATGAAAATTCTGTGCTGTCACCCTTTTGATGAATTAAAGAGAGCATACACGGAGTCACAGCGTGTTGAAGAACTTATGAAATGCTTCTGGCCTGGGAGCCCAGGTAGACTTTCATGATTTATGAAAATAGAAATAGCATTTGAACATATAGCGTTGAGCACACCTCATTCCATTTTTTGTTTGCGCACTAGGAAGTGATTTTCACACTCTTTTTTAGCCTCTTACACACCCTGTTCAATCTTGACCGTTGGATTTCGTGCTTTTGATTTCTTCAACCGATGGGCCATAAATAAAGAGAGGTGAGAGAAGCTAAAAAATGTGTTATTGGGACTGATATACGGGGCTATACTCCCTAAACAATTCAATTCGTTATATATAATGTCTAACCCCAGACTTTTGTTGATTGTAGGTGGATTAAGAGAAGATCTGCCACCATTAAAGACATTAGGGGAGCGCTGCATTACACAACCCAAGAAAATGTGAGGTCCGACCACATGAGGAGACTAAACGCAACGCTCGTACATGGTACGAATGAACTGAATCAACTGGTATTGATACGTCTTTGCTGAAATTATTCTCATTTTTCAGTGACTGCATTCCTAAATTATACAATTTCTACGCTTAAGCAGGTTAGAGTGAGTGAAAATTGTACGACTTCATTCATTTCCTGGCTCAATGAAGCACCTGTTGGGGAGCTGCAGTGAGTGTAATAGCAAAGGGCTTACATGAAGTGGTATATGACCCTTCCAACGCAAGCGATGATTAAGTTAAAGTAGTTCCCTTTAAGTAGTCAAAAGCATATACAACCTTGACCATATACATGAAGTGGTAATCTATTTTTTTTCTTGTTAATAGAATAACTGTTTGCTCGACACTGCAATTCATCATTCATGTTGAATAAGATTTGGCATAATCGCATTCTCACTGACAGAGATGAAACTGTAAAACAGTCTCGAATGTTTTCATAGGTTGGCCTTCATCATATGTGGTTTTTCCTCTTTGTTTTCATATAGGCAGGCACAACAGTCTCGAATCCTTTCGCGAAGTTGAGGCAGCTAACTTGACACAAAGTCTGGCCAACTCATCTCTAGTGGCAGTTCAGCAAGTGCCGGGCCTTATCTGTACCAAAGAGTGCGCCTCGCCTGATTGAGGTTCTACTTGTCTTGAAAAAGGGAAATGATTTCCGCACTCATTTTCTCCGCCTGCACTCCTTGGGCTGCTTTTGTCCCCTTGATTCTCCTTCTTTCTTTTGATCCACCAAAGCATTGTATCCACTTGCAAATTTATATGATAGGAGGTAGACTAAGTTACAAGAGATCGAATTGTGTCCAAAATTGTTGAGGAGCTTTGATATAGTGCTTGTGTATCAAAGTTTACGATGTGCGTGTCTCGTGGACTAAGTTAAAGAGTTATTGTCCTGGATGAGATGATAAGGATTGATCGCAGAAGCCATCTTTGTTAAGTGCATCAAAGTTTACAGTGTTTCAAAGCCATCTTCGTTCCGACACTAGTAAACTCAAACTTGAAGGAGAAGGTAAGAAAAAAATTGTCATCGTATTATTACAAAAACTTCTTAAAGGTCATAATTCTTAATTAATTATATGGCTCACTTTTACGGTACTAGAATTATATTACACAGTAATTAAGGGAGACCAAAGTGACCAACAACAAATATAGGATACCTGAGATTAATTGCATAATGTTTTCAGTTAAATTTAACAAACCATCCACATTCACAGCTCTCTTTTTCAAAATTTGTAAGAACCAACGCGAAACACCTGTAGAGAAAAATTTAGAAGAGAAAACACTTGTACATAATGAAGATGAAGAAAAAAATTGCTTTTTCAAAATCCACTGAAACAAGTGATGAGCCCAATTCAGTGAAGTAAGAAATTAAGTCATGAGAAAGAGAACATGTGAATCATTTTTGCTGTACAAAGGCTGTTGATGTAAAGTTAGTAGAATATAGGTGCAAACTGAAAGACTGATGAATTTTTGAAATTGTATATAGTTGGGACTTAGAAGTCTGCCCTCTTGGTCGTACATAGGCTCTTTATGTAAAGTCAATAGAATGTATCCCAACATGTGCAAACTAAAAGACTAATGAATGTGGGCAATTTTTTAAAATTGTATATAATTGGGACTTAGAAATCTACCCTTTTGGTCGTACATAGGCTCTTAACGTAAAGTCAGTAGAATGTATCCCAACATGTGCAAACTAAAAGACCGATGAATGTGGGAAATTTTTGAAATTGTATATAGCCGGGACTTAGAAGTCCTCCCTTTTGGTCCTACATAGGCTCTTAATGTAATAAAGTAATTAGAATGTAGATGCAAACTGAAATAATGATCAATATGGGCAATTTTTGAAATTGTATATAGTTGAGACTTAGAAGTCTGCCCTGTACATATTCTACTCTTTCAGTAATGAAGAAATCTATTTTAGATGTTTCTAGTTATTGATTTACTCATCTTAATTTTATTTGTCACCTTTTAACCTACCTTCTCAAACAATATATATGTTAACTTAAACCTACTAAACAACATGTTATAAACAATAGTATCATCTTAAACGGCCTTATAACCCGCATCACCGCACAGGCAATTTTACTAGTTTACACTATAAGGAGTGCACGACGACTTTTTAAAAGGGTTAAAACAAGTTTTTAAGGCTATGCCTAGATAAGGAATTTCTAAGTCTTTTTGGTTGCTATGAGGATTTATTTATTTATTTTTGGGTAAATCGTTTGCACCATTTTTTGGATTAACAAGTGCATCCTTGCAAAGGGGCTACACGATTCATATTGTCACATAAATATTGATCAGATATGGATATATAAGGAACCCACCGACCAATTTGATTTTTACATCATTTCAACGCCAAAACTTTTAAAATTGATATTAATCGCGGTTCAGGAGAGCAAAACCATTAACCATTTCTTTGAAGATATTGTCATATAAATCTTGATATGGATATGGATGATAGAAGAACCGAATTGCATTGTAACTACAATCAAGGTTTGAATGAGTATTATGATTATTTCACGTATATTTCTATATAATTCAGGTAGCCATGACATGTTGCTAGGCTTCACATGGCTTGTGGAACTAAATTAATTTATTAATTAATTTCACCGCTGGCTTTAATTAGAACCTAAGAGGTTACACAATGATAGTACTATAACGACATTTATGAATGATGATTAAATACAATTATTGTGTGTCATCCTTGCAAATGGGCTACACTTATGAAGCACGGTTCGTCAATTTGATTTTTTGCAAGGATTATCTTTATAAAGCGCTTTATAATATGAAGCACGGGTTCGTTAATTCCATTGACGAGCCAAGTAAATTCCCACAGGTATTTAGAATTTTTTTTTTCTTTCACAATTCATTTGGTTGTTATGTATTATTTCTTGGCTTGGATGAAGCAGGTTTGTCCCTACGTCCTCTCTTATCATTCCGGCGATTAGATGGAGGCGGTGAGGTATCACGATCTTCCACTCTTTGTTCGGACTTCACTTTAAGTTTGCAGTTAGAGTTGGTCTTCCAAGCCATGTCATCCCATCCGGTGACATCGTCTGCTATGTCAAAGCACTTCACCAGGGTCACATAATCATACTTCTTCTTATTCAATTTATTCGACAAAGATGCATGGATGTAAAGGCCTTGTTTGAAAGCCATCATAGCGAGTTTGTCATCAGGTTTGTCGACATTGGATAATTCTGCGCGGAATTGCTTTAGGTAATCTCTGAAGCTTTCGCTTTTGGATTGTGGCTTTATGAGGAACACGGTTTTATGACATTTCCAAACATGGCGGTACACGGAGAAAGTACTTGCAAACAGTTGTACTAGGGTTTCGAAGTTGTCTATTGAACGAGCTGGCAACTTCGAAAACCATCTCATGGCTGGTCCTTCTAGGGTGGATGGAAATATCTTGCACATCCATATGTCGTTGTTGTTATATAAAGCCATAGCATTTCGATATTGCATGATGTGGTTATCTGGGTCTAAGTTTCCACAGAAATACTTGAATCTAGGTTGAGAGAATCTCTCCGGCGGAGGTGTATATTCAATGATCGAAGAGAGATGGCTCTTTAATCTGGTGACAATCCTACTTGCGATATGGTTTCGCAGATCGGCCGGAGTATACCTTAGACTGTCACGGTTCAGAGGTCTACGCCGCTCTGCGTCTTTTGATAAATCCGATAAGTCGAAGTTAATATGCCTAGGGTCCACTCTGGAAACCCTTGCAGTGTCATACTTCAAGAAGAACTTCAAGAAGAACCTGGAGTGCTAGAATTTAATTAGTAGTGTCATACTTCAAGAAGAACTTGGAAGATATATGAGAAGCTTGTGTCGGTCATGATTGTCAAAACGGTTGGGCTAAAACTATTGGAATGGAATTGGGCTATAATTCACATTGTTGGCCTAAAATAAAAATGGGCTGACTTGTGTAATCCATAGAGGATGAATATTAAATAAAATATTTTAAAAAGTTACCAGCTGAAAAATATATAAATATATAGCTCAAACAAATTAATCACAATACTAAAATTATAATTGACATTTATATATGTATTTCTAAAATACATGTCTTCACATAAGCCCCCCGAAGATCTCAAAGTCATGAGCTCATTCATGAAGGCGCTTGCCAGCAAACTTTATTCACAGACGAGTCATTGGTCATTCAGACCAATGTTGCCCACTACTGAGGGCAAAAACATGATGATAGTAGCAACTGACTACTTCACCAAGTGGGTCTAAGAAGAACCAATGGCAACAACTACCTAAGCGGACATAGAGCGATTCATCTGGAAGAACATCATCTGCCGATTTGGAATACCACATTCCATTGTCACCAATAACGGCCCGCAGTTCGTGGGAAAGAACTTGGCAGCGTTCTTCTAAAAGTTCGGCATTAAGCAGCACATGTCCACTCCGAGATACCCCGGGGTAATGGACAAGCAGAGGCGTCTAAAAGGACAATCTTGGACTGTCTCAAGAAATCTCTCAACAAGAAAAGGAAGTGGCCAGACGAGCTCCAAGGAGTCCTATGAGCGTATCGCACAACCAAGAGACGAGCAACCGGAGAGACTCATTTCTCTTTGGCATTCGGAACAGAAGCCATCATTCCTCCCAACATCATTGTACCACCAATCAACACTGAGCTATTGGATCCTTACAGAAACGGCAAAGAGATAGCCACTAACCTGAGAAAGTATAGATTCCAAAGAACCTTGTCATGCTGCACGACATGCTACGCAACTCATGAGTTCTAGAATATAACAAGAGACTCACAGGTTCGACGCCTAGCATGTTGTAGCCACAATGTGCAAAACATTACTTGTGAGGGTAGCATTCAAGTTTGTCCATGGAACCTACCATTCCTCGCACAACACAAGATCCTATGGCAAATGACTAGCATATGGCTATCCAGTTACTTTGGCATTGCCAGTACCACACTAAAGCCAATTGCAAAATGGTAATAAAAAACAAGTGCAGTGCGTTCTATAGAACTGCTGCCCTCAAATTCCAATGCGTCGTTCATGTTTTCACATAATCTGATCGAGAGAATCTCGTGCCCTAAGAGGCCCTTAACATGTTGCACGATATGTTACACAGCTCACAGGGTCCACTACTCACCCATGGCTTCCCATGAAATTTCAACAGCACTGCATTTCGCTTGCCCCAACATGTAGAGTTGAAAGGTCTCGCGAAGCTCGATGTCCACTACCGACTGAACCTAGCCTTAGTCACATAAAACAGGTTCCTAAAACGAAGAACTTTCAACAATCAAGGCTCACCAGCTGCCCTGGCATTGTTTGTAGCGCATGGTGGCCAACGGAAAACAGTAGAAATGCAGCAACAATACCTTCAAATGGCTCGCCAGCTGCCCTGGCATTGCCGCCAGTGCATGGTGGCTACCAATAGGCAATCAACGGGAAGCAGCATACGACAAGCTCCGCAACTCACAGTCTTGAAAAGACGAAGTAAACACCCAAAACATGCAAACCAGTAATGTATACTTCTTTGCAAGATACTCAATTGGTTAGCATTCATAAAGGCTAGAAACTTCGCAACATGCTTCAAGCCAGCAAAAGCGTTTAAGTCACATTGAAGGAAGAAGATGAAGCAAAATGGAAGAAGCAGTTTATTAAATTTTTAGCAAATTGATAAATAGACTCGAAGGCCAACAAAATCCAACAAAGCTAAACGAAGGAGAAACAAATTCCAGACGAAAAAGAAAGAAAATTTTCTAAGTCCACGAAGCAAACAACTCCTCAGGGGCTTGGATGATCTCAGGCTCCTCAGTAGCCACCTTACCTCCTATGGCTACTTTGCTTCTAGAGAGATGCTGAAAGTCTTGAAGTCCTCTTTAGAAAAGACGAAATTAGGCAACCTGCTTTTGATGTGATCCGAGTAGCCCAGCTTGTAGAATCAACTTGGGCTTGAGCGAGACTCGCCTGCTCACCCTGCAGCCACTCGTTCAACTTCAAAAGATTTTCATTAACGCCACGTAGCTCATCAAAATCCTTCTGCAGTTCTTCATCAGTGAGCAATACAGACTGGAGTTCCTTGTTCTTGGTGTTGGAAATATGCCCTGAAAGTCAATCTTTGGAAGAAACTTTTCAGGACATTTACTGTATATAAGGATAACCCTAAATGCGGTAAAAGGGCAAAGTCACTTATTAGGACAATCTCAATATTTGATACATGTCCAAATAGTGAATCCATGGACAATGGATTGATAGAAGAAGTAATCTAATGATGTTAGACTGCAGAGACTTTCTTCTCATAACCATAATGTTCAAAATGTTCCTGGTCATGGGATTGTCAGAGGGATACTGACAATCCAGAGACCAGTACGTACTATGTCAGCTTCAAATTGGAAGGATGGAAAGTTTCAGCCATTCGTGTAGTGACACTATGACAAGTATGTAGGTGCTCATTGAGGGAATGAGTTCACTGAATACAATCGAAAGGGAGTACTTGCATGGAGGTCTACTCACATGTCAAGCAAGTAACTCCATTGATTGGAATATGTAAGTAATCCTTTGACCTGAGACATCATAGTTGTCTTGTGGTTAAGTCCTTAATCTTTGATTATGTTAAAGGCACCCCAATCAGGAGGGTGTCCACGGCATAGTTGTGGTTAAGCTACTTAGCCATGGAGGCAAGTGAATGGTCAACAAGGGATCTCTAATCCTCGTTACGAGAGGAAGAATACTCTAAGATATGATTCGGGAATCTTCGGCCGAAGTAATGAGCATAGTGATGGAAAGTGTTCCTTCACGACTCAATAGAATCATATAACATGGTATAATCACATTAGGGGTTTGACATTATGTATCCATACCCTAATAGTGTGATTGAGAGTATTGTGTTAGAGAAAGATCAAATTACATTGTAATTCCAATTGAATAGGTTCTCCGAACAAACTTCTTAATTAGCTTGGGTAGCCATGATATATGTGTAGTGTGTCACTCATGGTTTGTGGGATCTTATAGATGATTAATTAGTAATCATCAAAGAAGATAAAGAATTAAAATAAGTTTTAATTCACTAGATGATTGGAACTAATCAATTGGATTGATACCAATCACCTCACTGCCTTGCTAATTAGAACCTAAAACGATTGTACACCGAATACACTATAGTGGTGGATCAACACGTGAATGATGGAAATAATCCTTTGGATTAATTGAGTGTTATGATTAATTAGAAAGTCTAAGGAAATCATAGAAGCGATAATGGATCACTTTGGGCTTAATGAAATAAGTTCGGGTTAATCCAGGCCCATTGGGCCCTAACCTCTTTGGCCTTTTATTCAAGCAGAAGATGACTTGAAATTGTAAAAGCCCAAAAGCCCAATCACACTCCTTTTGGGCGGCCATGATTGAGAGAGAGAGAGTGAAGTCAATTGTTGACTCAATTCTTTTATATATGTGGAAAGTTTATTGAAACTTACACAAGTGATATATCACCATACCTCACAGCCGGCTAAACCCAAAAGAAAGAGATTGCTACACTTCTCTCTTTCTTTTGTGATCCATCATCCATTCCATCACTTGGTGGGTGTGGATCCTTAGAGGTCTTCAATTTTAGGGACTAGGAGAACCTAGAGGAGTTCCATTTGGTCAAGGTGGAGCAAGCAAGGAGGGAGGCTAGGCTCAAGGAGTTCCAAGAAGAGAAAGCTTGGAGGTGGTCCATCCTTGGTCTAAAAGCTAGATCAAGAGGTATAAGACTACACCTTCACTTTGTTCTTCAATTTTAGTAGATGCATCAAATACAAACATATGCTTCTTGAAGGGGATTCGCATGACTATTGCTTTGATAAATTGCTTCCGTTGCTTATGCATATGAATTTTTGAATTGCTTATGCATGCTAGTCATTAGAAATCCCACATAAATCTCATAATTTTCCTTCACTTGGACTTAATTTCAGCAGCAATCTTTCGTAGAAGATTAATCTCATTGATATGTTCTATTATCTTGCGGTCTTTAGTAAAGCAGGCAGAACGTAGTTCAAAATTGATGCTCTTTAGTAAAGCAGGATGGACTCCTTCAATTTCAACTCAGCAAGCTCAGCTTCCAAATTTGCAATCTTTTTGGTAGCAGAACAAGCTTTTGCAGCCGACATGGCTTCGGTCTTCTGTGCATCATGAATCGCAATCTTGTCCAAGCTCATTGACTCATATAAAACCAGGTTATTTTGCATAGCGATAAGGAGCGAGTTTCTTCTTCTTCTTTTTTGGAGAATACTCGGACAAGACGCCTACTCTAATTGCCTCATCAACGCATTTAGCAAGCTTGGCACAGGCAGTGGGAGCAACAAACAGGTGAAAATCAAGCAGCTTGCAAATTTCGCTGAAGCCCTTAGAGGATGAGGAGTCTGCCTCCCTACGGCTGCCCATTGTGGCACTCTCCTTCTTCCTTGCATCCGATCCAAGCGCAGCAGCAGCAGTTGGAGCAGCTTTCGACACTCTTTTAGTTGCAGAGTCCTCCTTTGTAGTCACCGAGACCTTTTCATTCTTCATGGCATTGAGTCTCTCAGATGCTGGAGGCAGCACAGAACCCCTACGCTCAGCCATCTTCTCAAATAAAGACTGAACTCTCTTTGGAGTGACGGACGTGGCAACTTCGGCATGCTTCTTGTCCTTGATGACTTTAGCAGCATCTTTCTTATTCCTTGAGGAAGAAAAATCAATCATAAGCCTTTTAGAAACAGTTGAAATTTTGCAAAAAGAAACCCTCAGCTTCTTCTCCACCGACATCTCCCTGGCAGGTAATGCAAACCTTTTCTTTCCACTTTCACAGGCAGCAGACTCGTCTACAACGACAGGGCGAGCAAGTGCATCCTCCTTGATACACCTAATTACATCTTTCGGAGGTAGTCTATCATTCTCCCTACAAAGTGGGCTAAGCAGCCAAGGCCATTCCAGGTATTCTGTTGGGATGCCCTTTGCAATATGTACCTTCATGTCTGGATTGCTCTTGGAGTCGAACCAAACTTGGTTTCTGCAAGGGAAAGAAGACATGTAACAAGATTGAAGTCAGGACAAGTCAAGACAAGTCATAATCAAATTTATAGCAGTGTGGAGTTGGAGTAGCTTACTTACCATCAACAAACTTCAGTGACACGTGCAGCCCACGTGAAGTGTCAGATTCCCACTCACCACTGATCTCCAACGTATCTTTAGGCCAGTCATGGCCCCCTATGCTCGTAGTATCAAATAGCTTGTGGCGTGTCCCAAGTTGCCCAACGCCACCAAAGCGACCAATTTCAAAGAAGTACCAGATCTCTTTGATGGTTAAATCCAAGACAAAGAATTTGCTCAAATTGATGAATCCCATTGTGGCTCAGCAGAAATCCAGCTGCTAGCTCAGCGCTCTAGCCCACCAGGCTGTAGCCCATGCAGCCCAGCTCTGTGACTCCTAGCTGTGCCATCCAGACCTCTGCTCCCCTAAGTTGAGCCCTTCGCCACGTAGACCCCCGTCCACTTGATCACAGCTGGCCACAATAGGAATAGCAAAAAGAAGAAGAAAAGTTTTTGAATTTTTTGGTAAAGTCTATAAATTAAGAAAGTTGTTGTATGACCCTCTAAACAATCATCAAGACAATGATATTTAAAGTTCCACCAAGCCATTGTAGAAATGGGCTATAAAATGAGTCCATTAGATCATTGTGTTTACGCTTCTTTTGAAAGTGCCAGGATAATTTTTGTATGTTGGCCACTATATGTAGATGACATCTTACTTGCAGTATGTAATTCAATAGATATGATTAAAAGACTAAGTCATATCCTGTGGGACTAAATTTGAAATGAAAGATATGGGAGAAGCATCTTATGTTTTTAGGTATTAAAATTACTAGAGATAGAGATGCTTAAAATACTCTATTTGGATCAATAAAACTATCTCGGAGAAAATAGTTAAGAGATTTAATATGCAAGATTGTAAGTCAAATTGTGTCCTATGATAAAGTAAGACATCATTGCTAATTTCTTCTTGGGCGATGCATCTTGATCACATGCATCATCTTAGTTCAGCTTTTGAGATTAATTTTCCAACCAACAATATTGTGTGTATCCATCCGCTGTGATTCAAGTTTATTTTCTTTTCTTACTTGTGCTCATATTTACCATATTTTTGTGGATTGTCACTCTTATGAGACAATTCTTCCCGCCGTAAGGGAAGAATGGTGGGGCCAAGAACGCCGTGAATCAACATTGATACATTCGCTTCTTGTCTCATAAGTGACGATATTAATCGTTGCATTCCTGGCGACGATAAATAGGTTCCAAACTTTGAACTCCCTAGATATGGGAGATTCTAGAGTTCAAGCCTCATTTAAATAACGCTCCATGTGAGGTTAATTATGATCCAATTCTCTAAGTAATTGATATTATATGGTTCAAGTTCGATTTAAATAATTCCTCCATAGGAGGTTAAGTGATCTAAATTTCCTAAGCAATTTATTTTTTCATCTTAATTTGTTTGTCATAACAATGGAAGTCCAATAAAGCATTGACTCCCAAGTTACTGAGAATGCTTAATTATAAGTTAAGCATGTGCATGAAAATGAGGATTGTTGGATCATTAAATTGATAATAATCGATAATTTTGATTATAGTAGCTACTCATATCATCATGGGCTATTCAATCATGTTTTCCCACACACGACAAAGCAAGGGGTTGGACAAATTGGAAAGAGGCAAATTCCATTTAAGAGTGCCATTGAAATACGCGGACGGTGAACTCATCTAGTTCAAATCCAAAAGTTTTTCTTGGGTATAATGTTATGAAGTGAAAAAAATCACTCATTGTATGCGCAACCACATTTCTATGTAAGTACAATGCTATTTTAACGTGAGACTACATATTACTTGAGATTTTTAAGTTTTGTACATCTTTCAAGGATTTCTTAGCAATAGAAAATTTCATGAAATTTTTATGTAAAGATTTCTCAAACTAAGAGCATGAAGGCTCAAAGTATGTACTATATTCTAGAAAAAATGGTATAAATTGCCTCAACGAGTACTTTTGTTAGTTCGAACTCAAATTATATTGTTGCAACATACTCTTAAATTAGCTAAGAAGTTTTAGTAGGATTCTTGAAGTACTCAAGCAAGAAAACCCAATGAAACAAAAACCCAATCGGAGAAAAAAGAATGAAAAAACCATAGTACACTGACAACAAATGTAGAGGAATTCAATGCCTGCACAAAATAAATGGATAACCTTTTTAATTTGTTAGGCTTCATAAAATAATGCGTGGCATCTTCAACTTGTGAGAATCTGTTAACGAAGTGTTGAAAAAATTATGAAAAAAGAAAAAGAAAGTTTTACGTTTTCATCATCTCTTCTTGGTTGGCATGCTATTAAAGAAAATCCAAGTTTCACTTGATCGAAGAAGCAGAACTCACCACTGAAGCAGACGCAAGAACAGAGAGAATGAGAGAGGTTAATTACAATTAGTTGGCTAACTATGGCCCAGTTTGGGAGTGATGTGATTTTTTTTTAAACCAGCTTATTAAAAATTGGGGTCCGAAAATTGTGTTTGTAAAAAAAAAAAAAATTTTTACAATCATCATCCAAAACAGCAGTAAGAAAGCAATAAACCCACGTGCTTTCAAAAAGTGCTTATTTTTAACAAGCAGTTGCAAGGAACAGTAATAATTAACGTAAAATTTCATACCCGCAATCCTACCCCCCATATTTTTCTCTCGAAAACCCTATCCCTGCTCCTCATGATTTCACAAACTGAAGGGAGATTATTCCCTGCGCCTCCGTGTGAGCACAACTCCTCGCCTGGGTTCTCCCTCCCGACTCCTCCACCATAGCGCGTCGCCTGCCCTCCTCCAGACCCTCCGCCAGGAAGCGCGCCTCCCTCGCCTGGGTTCTCCTCCCGACCACTATCAGCGGTAGCGCAAAATCGAAACGATTTGCGCTTCGCTAACTTCTCTTCGCCGAAGTTAGTCAAGTTGAGCGGGACAACCAAAGTCCTCGTGGCCCTCTCTCTCTATGTGCATGTAAGGAAGCAAGCCTACAAAATGTATGTATGCATGTATGTATTTATGTTATATGTATGTGGATGTGATGACAGTTTAATTGTATAAACTAGGTTTCAAGGATAGGTTATTTATCATGTGGGCAATTAAAGGGAAAAAACCCTGATTGAATTAATGTCGCTGCAATCTGTTCTGCCCTGATTGAAATTGAATTGGCTGAAATAAAACACATTTGGTTTGGCTGTGTATTCAATTTATTAACGAGTGCCGCTTATTCAAATTGCTTATTCGTAGAAGAATTTGACAAGTTTTGGGGTGGAGCTGCGGATTGTGGTGGTATGCACCGTAATGCGTTAAATGTGACTGGACATGATTAGGAAGAATATGCTATGTAGTATTGTTTGAGAAAGGAATACTTTATCATAGCTATTGAGTGTATTGTCAAATATAATTTTAGGTAAGTGTTCAAATTGTGAGAGTGTGTGATGAGTAAGTGCTTGCTTTCTGTGGTTGCTGAAGAAGTAGTGAGGGGAGGATTCATATTGTTGGAGTTAAGAGCCTCCAGAATCAAAAATGAGGCTTCGTGTTTGACAGTCTTCTTTTCCAAAGAATGATAAATTAATACATTTAGAATGTCGAATGACAAAATAGAATGATCTTTTCTTTTTAAAATTATAAAGGGATGGGCAGTTTGAGAGGGTTGGTTGTTCAAGTGAAGTTATAACTTATGAAGGAGTAGTGCTCTGTAGTTTTCCCATTCAAAGAACCTTGTTTAGAAATTGCAAGATATGTGGTGGGATGAAGAATGGCACCAGGGAGACACTTCATGGCAGAGAAAGTTTTGAAGAACATAAAAACAATGCTAATGGATGATTTTTCTTGTGTAAAAAGTGCACTGGGAGGCAGTCCACATTCTTCAATTTTTTGTTAGTCTGCTTGCCTTTGATTTTGTGTTTTCTGCTTTAACATTAACTCTATCTTGCAATTATCCTTTTTGGGTTATTTTATTGTCCAATCCTTGACTCGATCCGCCCCTTATGACCATTTATATCAATGTGCAGGGTGTGCTGCCTGACTGCAGCATTGGCTGTTTCTGCTGGCTATATTAGGGGCTTGCTCCATCATAAACAGATTCACTCATCTGACAGGAGAGTTATTTGGCTCTCATTGCAATGTTGTTCATGCAGGAAGCTGTAAAAGTAGGAACATTCATCTCTTCTATCCCTGCATTCTTCTTTGCTTGTAGAAAAATTACTTCCTTATTTCACTTGGAGTACTTTAATAGTTTCTAAGGTTCATAGATAGCACTGGTGGATTAGTCCCAACTTTTTTCCAGCTAATAGATATAGTTCTGAATTGTATTTTATAGGGACTTGTTCATGAGTTCCGCATACCTGAAAGAGAAAAACCCATATTCAGCGTCCAATTTCAACCTTCGTTGAGATTTGCAAATGGGATGTTTGCTTGGTTCTATCATTTGGCCCATACACTGTGCCAAAAGTACTATTAGCGCTGATATACTTTTGAATATTGAATGGTTCCACAGTTTGTAAAACTTGTGCTGCTTACACTAACCTGAATTGTTGAATGATCATCAGTGCCCGCCCCAGTGTGTGGTTGGCAGCCGTCATGAAGAGCGATAGTGGTGATGGCTTTGTGCCAGTAAAGGCTAAATGTTAAAGTGTTGAGCAGGGTTTGTTTGATAGTTGGTTAGTGTTGTTAATAATCCGTATTAATAAGGGATATGCTGTTTGTTTGACCTTTCTTTAGCCACTTTACCACTGCTATTAGGAATGAAGACGGGGCTGCAATTTTTTCTGTTTTCTTGTTATCTGTAAGGCTATTTAATTGGCCAACCAAGTTGTTTAATAAATGAAGCATTCTCCAAATTATTCTGTACTCTAAGTGAAACACAGTTTATCAATATTTGTTCGTTAGCACCAAAATCACCATGACCAAGGATCACAAGAGATGGAAGCATTAAGAATAGCATAGCCACAAGTTTGATGAATGCACCTAATTAGACTATTTTTATATTGAACAATTTGTAGATATTTTAATCTTTGTTTGATGCATGTATTATATAGTTGACAATATTTTAACTACCTTATATGATTGTATATTATTTTAATATTTTAAAGAAATTTTTTCATAATAATTATTTACAATTTGGGACACGTAAAGTAAGACAAACAATATAAGAAAAAAAGTATATGTAATAAATTGACCAATATATTTCCGAAAACAATTAAATTAATAATACATACAAAGAACACGCTTTTTAGTTTATTTTACACAAATACGTTAGCTTATATACAAGCTTTTATCAAACACTCAACTCATATAAGCACTTTTACAACTACAAACTTACCAAACACTTACCTCGCCGTTTTTTTCACAATCGCTTTTCTTCCAAGATACAGGTTAGCTTAAAAAAAAGCACGCGAATCCCAAACTAGGCCTATGAATATCTACAAAATTTGCTAGTGACAAACATATATAATTTATCACAACTTCCAACATTTAAAACCCTAAAATGGAGATAAACTTTTTAGTCGTGTCTCACCCTGGCCGCGGAAAGACATGGTTGTCGCCAGGTCAAATTGCCGAGATGTTCTCCGCATTCACAAAAATAGTGGCTCGTATACGATCAACTTATATAAAAATGTATTCACTATTACGTATGCCTCAATATAATAATAATGCACGCTATATGGAGAAAAATTTGCGCTTGACAATGTATTATTGATACCGGACGCTACATGGTGGTGAACCCTGCTTTCATGTAAGTCATTCTCTTATATACAAAAGCAGATCACACACCGACAAAACTAGCATTTCACACGTTTTCTCTCTATGCTAACCACGTAATAATAGCATAATAGCATAAATTCAACGGTAGTCCTGGTATGGACTAATGCACATCCTCACATGAAAATTAATCTTTACTTTGCATATATTGGCCCCTACTATGTAAATTACTCCACCACTCCGATTTTATTATCTTAATTTTTGAACCTTTTTCTTAATTTTCAACCCTTATCCACACAAGAACCGACCTATTTTGTAATCTCAATTTCGACTACTTTTTGTTCACTCAATTAAACACCTTTTCTACTACACTAGTTATTGTATAATTTCCCAAACCTTTACAAGATAACAACCCGTAAAATAGTATATATATCACTAGTAGAAAAATAGCTTGGGCTATTGTAAACTTGGCGACCTAATACCTGTCTGGCAACTGCCCATGCACGAAATACTCATTTCGCCACCTAAACATAACTTTAGGCGACACCCTATTTAGTCGCTCTAAACATTGAACTTTAGGCGACCAAGTTATTCGTCGCTAGGCTTCATGGGCGATTAATAAATACATTCGTCGCCCAAAAGATAGAAAAAAGTATGAAATGTATAACGCGCGCCAAAACTTTTGGCGCGACAAAATAACCGTCAGCTTAAAATTTCTTGCGACGAATGTCTCGCTGTTCTCAAAGTGGTGACTTTAGGCTTAATTAAAATAACACTTTAGGCGACAAATAATTGTCACTTCAAAACCTTAGCAAATTTAATCCCTCCCCTTTCAACCCCGCCAAAGGCGCTTTTGCATAAAAAATTTCCTGCAAATTTGCCTCCTCAAGGTCTCCCCTCTCGATTTCTCCCTCCAAATTCTCTCCCTATCTCACTCATCTCCATCTTTCCCCTCCCTTATCTCACTCATCTCCCACCATCTCACTCTCATCCCTCCTCTAGATCTCTATCTCTCTCTCTCTCTCTCTCTCTCTCTCTCTCTCTCTCTCTCCCTCTCTCTCTCCTTCTCTCTCTCTCTCTCTCTCCCCCAAGCTAGGTTCTATTTGCTCCTCCACCACCACTTCCCCCCCGCCTCCCTCCTCCTCCCCTCCTCCTCCACCACCGGAAATCGCAACGAGCACTTCTCCTTTATTTTTAATATTGTTTTATTATTTATTATTTTTGAATTCTAATTAACATAAATTAATTAATTTTGTATAGGTTGTTGCATAGGATTTTTGTTGAGCCACCAATTTGAAGGTACTTTTTTGATCATTTTATGTTGCTGACGACAAATTTATTTTATATGGTTTTGTAAGCAACAATTTGTATATGTTGAATGACTTTATGTTAAGTCTAGTATGAAGTTAATAGTAATTAACTTTGTACCTAATTTATTTGTGTTGTAATGCACGGTTAATAGTAATTCAACTTTGTCCGAATTTATTTTGTGTTGCACGCATTTGAAGTTAATACTTTCGTAGATGCATTTTTTAACAAAACTTAGTTTCCCGCTTGAGAATTAATTGATTTCACGATGGATGTGAAAGTGTGATCGCTTATCCAATTGATTCTTGAATTGTCCCATTTTTGAAATGCTTGGGGAGTGCACATTTGTGTGTCGTAGTTTGCAGCTCACGGATTAGGTTTCATTGTGGGTTTTTGGTAACATCTTCTTATGTTCTTCGAGTGCATAGTAGGTATTTGATATCTACGCTGCACTCCTGGAGAACTGTAGTGGAGATGCCAAAATTCTGCCCACGCCGAGACTAATCTCGTGGGATCTATAAACTACGAGACACAAATGCACTCCCGAATAGGATAAAAATTTTACAGAGGCATAAGGTGACGAGACATAGTTGAAGTTGTTCTAATGTTCCCTATCACTCTCTTTAACGTGGGTAACATGAAAAAATGGACAAAATGCTTGGATACATAATTCGAACGCATGTGTCACGAATATTTCAAGGAGTAGATAATTTTATTGAATTTGCAACCCAGACATAACCGGGGCCTTCTCATATCAAGTGTCCGTATAGGCGTCGTGTAACAATCATATGTGGGAGACCCGACAATGTTCGCCATCATTTGGTAGCAAGAAATGGATGATACAGTACTCCATAATGAGATGAATTACCACGGGAACCATTACATCATGCTTAGCCTCGTATCAGCCACAAAGTGAGACCTGCGGAAGGAAATTTATCTCGTAATGACCAAGTCATGGGTATTGTAAATGATCGTTATCCATATGCCTCGAGCAATGACAATGAGGAAGTAGGGATGACTCTGCCTCCCACTATGACAAAGAAGCATTCGATAAGTATGAAAGGCTATTGGAAAATGCCAAGCAAGAATTATACCCTGGTTGTGAAGACTTTTCTGCCTACTACATTGTGGAGTTTATGCAAGGCAAGATGAAGTTCTCGTATGTCAAACCTGGTGTTATGATCTACTTTATGGTGCATTGGGTGGAAGAGGATGCTTCCAAAAATAACAATTGCTTGCCTAAAAAGATCATAAAAAAGCGTCTTAAGGTGCCGAATGCTTTCCTGGGGGTTTAGGGTATGAAAAATCCATGCATGTATAAATAATTGTATATTGTTCTATAAGGAAAAAGAGTTGGATAAATGCCCTATTTGTAATGAGCCGAGATATAAAATCACACCTAAAAAAAAAGAACTACGAAGATTCCAAAAAAGGTTGGCGTTATCTTCCATTAACGCTAGGTTGAAGCTGCTTAAAGCATGCTCGACTTCATTACTGCAACCGACATGAGATGGCATAAGGGAACAGTTGATGATGATACGCATGGTGGGCATCCTGCATGGACAGCATGGAAAGAATTGACCTGATGCTCTCGAATTTGTAGCGCACTCCACGCAATGTCGACTAGACTTGCCACCGACGGATTTAATTGCCTTGAGTCTCCCCAACCAAACCTACAAAGACTTGGCCGATCGTCATAGTTCCTTATAATTTGGCTCTTGGAAATGCATGAAAAGGAATTTTACGATGATGAGCTTATTAATCACCGAAGATCCAGGAAAGTCCATCGATGTCTATTTGCTCCGCTGGTTGATGAGTTAAAGAATTTATGGGAAAACTATGTGCGTGACATTTGATAAGTCCACTGAAGATGTTCACCTCAAGGAGCTGCAATGAGGGATCGATACATGATTTTTCCGCTTTTTATGCAATGATGTTTTGATTGGAATACGAGTAGGGTTATATGGCGCCCATCATATGAGGACATAACATCCGATTGGCATGCCAAAAGGTTTGTTATATGGCCAATGTAGATGGTTGTCGTGGAATCACGAGTGGCGCACGAACGACATATATATCTTTCTGATGGCAAATGTAGGACCCGCCTCCGACCAAGAGAAATTGTGGTCGGAGATGACATTCTCGAGGTTGAAGAGTTTAGAATTTGGTCCATATGGCAAAGGTGTTACTGGCCTGCACTAGCTTCGTGATCATAACTCCGGACGATAAGAGTATTTTGTTTTGAACTCCGCACGGTCCAAGCTAAAGCTAGACACAACCCTCGACGCATGCATATCGGTAAGAATGTCCTGTATACATTGGGGGGAAGACTTCTAGACATTGAGGGGAAATCGAAGGACAGATAAAAGCCTCGGTTAGATTTGGAAACGAATGGGCATAAGGCTAATCTTTGTGGATGAAGCAAGAAAGTCATGTGCTCAAGGGTCATCCGCTTTTCAATGCTAAACTCGGAGGGGAAGAACCACTTTTTCAAGTTTCTTCTTCCGCATAATTTCCAGATAGAGTATGCTTGAATATCTCAAGGCGTGAACGTGGACACAAACGATTTTCGAGATTGCGCGAGCTATGATTGTCATGTGCCAATCCAACGCCTTCTTTGCCTCAAGTCTCTGCCTTCTCGATGTGGCAATCTGACAGTGAAGTTGGGTTCAGATTTTTCACATGCTGGATCGCAAGGTCGCTAGATGTGTCGGATGTAAAGTGCAGAGATGATATTGTACACATCTCTTGCAAGCTTGGAGCGTATTTTTCCGCCACTTTTTTACTAGTATGACTCACGTGGATGATACATTTGCGGGATAAGGCATTGCTTGGTGGACCGCTAATCATTCGCGGATGTATCCACAGAAAGGTAACGTCGACCCATGGCTCTTTGTGGCGATTCTCTCTCTCTCTTCATCATTTTATACATGTGCTTATTAATTACAACCATCGCTTTTTGATTTTGTGCTTCGGGAGTTTACAAAAATTTAAAGCACAGGTTGCCGGCGATCCATTGTGGGAGGTGCATGGACGCATATGAGTCGCTTACTTGCAATAATGTATCTAATCGTATGTTGAGACGACTTCAATCACCAACGCAACAACGACGGTAGTAGGGGAAAGAAAACTTTCTGTTTGCACAAACCGCGACATCTGCTTGGCTCATCAAGAGGCGAATCCTTTCGAAAGGACATGGAGGAAGCGCATTGTTCATACTCAAAAAATTATACCGAGATTGGGTCAGCTTCTCGGGATGAGCATGAACAGCTTCGATCATCGGTATTATCCTTCAATTTACATGCCGAAACACCGCGGCATTGTTTCCTTCTCGTTGCTCTAACATGTGTTTTGTACTTTGGTTTCATCACATTTTCGATTTTTCTGTCATTGTCTTGATATGTTCTTGAACTAACAAGATTACAAATTCTTTGTACATATTCAACGTCTGTTTTGAAAATCGAAGGGGAAGAGAATTCACGCCATACAATCAAGAATTATATAACTAGGCTGGCCGGACCGCCGGCGCCAATTGTACTCGTGTCATGTGAACGGGCGTTAAGTTTTTGATGCTCAACAGTGATGACAACTTCTTGTTAACTCAGCCACGGGGTTCGCCCCGCAAGTACATAAAGGTTATATTGAGTTTTTATGGGCAAACTAATGCGTGTTGTACAAGTGCTTTTACAAAGACTCACGGCGATTTTGCTTAAGCGGTCATGGGTTTACACAAATCCCAAATGTAAAACTACAGAGTATTAAGCAGACTATGCGGGTTGGGGTATCGGGCCAGAACACTAACACACGCGTTGGCGCTTATTGTTAATTTTACATTTTAGCAAACTATATGCAAACAAATCTTCTTATCTTGGATGACCCGAAGGCTAATGGTTGAAATTTGTTCAAAATTCATCACGTAAAACATATATGATATTCCTAACGCGAGATAATAATGAAGACGATAATGTCACGACCAACAACTTTCATCTTTGATAGATTTTGGTATGCCAACACTCATGATACCAATGTAACTTTAGAACCGCTGAGGTTGTTTGAATGCCCAAATCGGAATTACCGACGATCTATTACAATCGACTTATGATTCGAGACTCGCGACAATCCACATGACCCCATGCTGCATCGCAGGATAGTGATGATACGGAATCATATGCAAGCAAATAATCAACTACTAAGCGAACATGATGAAAGTGACGCACTAATTTATGTGTGTATTGTATTGATTCAGACTAAGTTTGGAAGTGCCAAAATTGTATTTCAACCAACATTGAAACATATACATCAAGTTGTAACTTGTAACATTGTCAAATTATTAAGAAGAGACATCTAAATACAAATTAATTACTTCATTTACCAAGGAAAAAACCCGATTTGAACGTAGTTGAGAATTCAGCAAATATATCTTAGGCGAATGAACCTGCTATTCGTCGCCCAAAGTAAACTATTCAAGCCGCCCAAATCAAGTTAAAATAAATTAAAATCGGTTTGTAACCGTATAAAAAAATTGCAAATATATCTTTAGGCGATGAATCTCTTAAATTTGTCGCCCAAAGTCACTTAAGGCGACCAATTTATACTCATTACCCAAAATTAGTTATTTTCACGCCCCAAAGTAAATTCTTCGCCGCCCAAATCAAGTTAAAAATAATTTTTAAACCCGCCAATATTTGGGGCTGATTTAGGGGTTTGGGCGACAAATGATTGTTCGCGCTTACCCCAGCATTCATCTTACATCAAAAAATTGTGACAAGTAATGTGGGAAAATTTGTAAAAATATACAAACGCCGTAACGGAGAGCTGCCACACTAGTCTTCAATCAACACAGAAACCATGAAGCCTATATTTTTAACCGCCGATTGTTTACGCGATACCGGGTTATATCCGCACTTGTTTTTTCATGCCGTTCTGAACATGATCTTATCGACGCACAAGATGAACAGCTCGGATCGCTTATATTATGTCCCCATCTACAGCTTTAGTCAAATTTGTATAGGATTTCCAAGTTATAAAGTTTATAGAAACTATAACATCATCATAGTTTTCAATAAACTGGCCAATACATGTGGACATTCTATGAATGATCGTAGAACTGCTTCATCTTATTGCATTCAATAAAAGATCATGTTTACAAAAAAAAGAATTCCGGATGAAAACAAAACTACAAATATAATAACGTAGTGTAAATCCAAAACGCTGACGGGATTCGCTGAAAAAGAATATAGCCTTTCATGGCTTCTAGTGTTCATCTTTGGAGATGACACCTTAATGAAAGCTGTACACCTTTTGCTATGCTGCCGTGTATTTTTACACATTTTTCCCACTTCTCACCATTATTTATTATGAATTTCCAATCGTAGTTAATTTTTCATATTACTTTTAATTTGTAATCACACATATCTATTTATTCATTTAAATCAACCATTCAATATGTACACCTTTCTTCAAGATCATTCTGCATAAACATTACTTCAATACGAAATGAATAAGTCATTATTTAGGATAGCAAGAACAATCTAAGTATGAATTTCTTAGCTTTAGCGACTAAAAGTCGGTTCGCTGCCTGAAGTGGTTTTTATGTGACAAATTATCTGGTCGTCAAAATCACAAATTTTGGGCAACTAATCCATTTCTGCCGCTAAACCCTAAATATGCTTCTCCTAAAATTTTTGGGCTCGTTTTGAAATTTTTTATGGAATTTTAGGCGACTTACTGTTAGACTTTGGGCGACTAACTTATTTTGTCGCCCAACGGGCTCGGGTTATATTCAGCCCGCCTTGATTCTTCTTTCTTTCTTCCTTCTTCCTCCACACATCGGCAACCCACCTCTCCTTCTTCCTCCAACTACAACGAATCCAAATGTAAGGGGCCACCCATCCCAACTACTTAGGTTTTCTAGGTTAGTACAATTTGTTCGGATTTGAGTAGGAATTGTGAGCTTTAGTTAAAGAATCCCAATTAGTTAGGGTTTCAGGTTACAACAAGAGGAAGAACGGGCTATGTCTCCGCTTGGATTCAAGCTCGAGCAATCGAAGAAGATGTAAACTTTTGTCGAATTTCTCGTAAGTTTACATTCATAGATTTGTGCCTAGTGGTTCATATGTACATTCATTGGGTCTAAGGATTTGTGCTCAAGGGTTCATACATTCATTCAGCCTATGATTTGTGCTCAGTGGTTGATAAGTTTACATTCATCCAAGCAGAATTGTGCCTGCTGGGTTCATAAGATTTGAATGATTAAAAACGCATTTCCTGCTTCAATTGAATTTTAATTTTTCCCTACCAAATAAAAAGTTTGATAATTTGAATTTGTGAGAGAGCAACAACAAGTATACAGATGGGTATTCAGATGGTTGTTCGACTACTAGTGAATGTAACAAGTATACAGATGGGTATGGTTAGAAGATGCATTAGTGAATGTAAATGTGATGTAGTGCAGTATATGCAGTATGCAGTGTGTGTGTGAGTATGCAGCGTGCATTATGCAGTGTGTGCGCATTATGCAGTGTGTGTACTATGTCGGTGGTTTTGGGTGAATTAATAGCAAACAAACAATAGCTAGGTAATTTTGCTCAGCGTGAGTGTTTTTTATCTCACAAATTGAACACCAGTTGGTGTAATCACTTGCTGTTTTTGGGGAACTGTACTCCCCTTGATCAATGCCTTTAGAAGGTATATTCATATGAATAAGAAAAATGTTGGGCATGTTCAATGTAAATCTCAACCCTTATTGTCAGTTTCCAAGCTTCATAGAAGAGGAAAAGTATATTGCTTCAAGTATATGGCAGGTCAAATGTGAGGTCACAAATTACATTACTTTTGTATATACTTTGTACAACAAACGATTTTTGATTTTACAACTATATTTCTTTTCCATTGCAGAAACAATTATTGGTTTTCCTTAATTTTATGGGAGCAATAATTATTTCCTCAACAACATTATGTGGGTGGGAATTTTGTACCGAAATACCGAAACTGCATCAAAAAAAAACTGAATCAATACCGAAACCCCCGATATCTAAATACCGATTAGTTCGTCCCCGATATCAAAAACACGCGCCTCAATTTTGCGACGGTTCGAGGAAATGGTACTTATTCGTAATACCAACCGAACCAAAGTCGGGCCATTCTATGATTTCGATCGAATTGAATCATTCAATGATTCATTGAACTTCAATTAAGTCTGCCTCTCTTCTCCTCTCCTCTCTTCCAAACGCCACTTCCTCGACTTCCTCCTCAACCTCAACTCCGACCTCCAAACGAACCGACCCACCGAAGTGCACATAACTTCAATCCTCTCCGATCCTCCCTCTCCTCCCGCAAATTTCCTCGACTCGACTCCTCCTCAACCAACCTCAACTCGACTCTCCTCAAACGAACTGCATCGAGCCCTAAATTCGGGATTCACCCGATCCCCATCCACTTTCTTCTCTCCAGCTCTCCTCACTGGCCAGGTCTCGCGAGCCCAAGTAACCTGATTTGGATTTTCAATTGCGATTTGGTTTTCAAAAAATCAATTTGGGATTTGGGACTGTGGGTTTCCAATTTGGGATTTGGGATTTGGGTTTCAATTTGGGACCGCTCCGTGGAGTGACTTGATCAACAACATGGTGTCAGCGCTTCCTTTGGTGAACAATGCCAAAGATGTCTGAGCAAACCGTCCGACTGCCAAGGCGCAGGAGGAGGGAAACGTGGGTTATGGCGAGGGGTGAGCTTCGAGTAGAACCCCACAAAGGAGGAGAGTAGAATCGAGATGCCGGAAATCATTAGGAATGCTGTATGCCCATTGAAGCCTGGGGTATTCTGGAGGAGGACTGGGAACCGTAGATGTGATTGCAGAGGATGAAGAGAGGAAGTTCCGCTACGAGGAGAAGATTTGGAAGGAACAACTTGTTCCTTCCATTGGAATTGGATTAGATTGAATGAATAGGAGCCCAATATCTCGAAATCAAACCGAAATTTCGATATCCCGAAAATTTATACCCCAAATTTTTTGTCTGCTCGTGATCAAGTTGGATCCCGATTTTTCTAAGGCTGTATTCGGGAGGGTTTCGGTTCGAAGCTACCTAACCGATCCCAGCCCTACAACATTATGTAGGCAAAATGTTGCAAAGTTATTTTTATCTAAGACAAGAATTCATCTTTGTAAGCTATTAAACAGGTTAAGCAAGTGGGATAATACTAGTCTAGTAAAACTTAAATGGCAAGTGGACCAGAGCTACAAAATATATATATTTTGTGTGTGCAGTTTGTGTGTGCTTAATACTAATTGAACCAATACACTAAATAACTTGGCTAATCAGAACTTGACAACCCTTTAATTGCATAGTGCCTTTTGGGTACCGTTATATAGCTTGTAGATTTTGCTGGTACATGAGGTATTCTTGATTACTCAATACGTACTTATAGTCGTAATAGAGAATCTGGAACTACATACATTTTTTTGCTAATATGTGTGTGTAGAACTTGCATAAGTTGTCATATGATTAATGTAGCTGATATAAATATATATATATATATATATATATATATATATTTCGTATTAATCGCCATGTCATTTTAATATGCATATGTCATTTATTTAACAATTTGTAATTGGCTCAATTTACGTGATTTCTCGGTTTGATTTCTACATCGCCTCGCCGCTTCTAGTCCTAGCGTTCAAATTCTCCATCACGGGCCGGCCGCCCGTGGATGTCTCCGAGGCGCCTGTTCTCATCCACCCACTTCTGACATTTCGTAGTCGTGCTTGTTCAAGCCGCTGCGACCACGTCCCGAGGACCAGGGCCTCGTGCACACTGAGTTCCATTACTGACGAAGCAGGGCTCGCAGACAGGTAATATACCCTACTCCCAATCTTTTTCATTTTTGTCCTGATTGTTTAATACCTGCCTAGTTCTTTCTTGATTGCATGTTCAAAACATTTGCTACGATTGCTGTCAAATATGTTGAAAATGTTGTGTGGATGTGGATATGTCGAATTGTCAAATTTAAGGATAATAGTTGAAATTGTCAAACATGTTGATATGTTGGAATATGTTGGACTATGTTGAATTGTCAAATTTAGATAGTTGGAATATGTTGGAATATGTTGAAATTTAAGGATATGTTGAAATATGTTGAAATATGCTGATATGTTGGAATTGTGTGGATGCGTGATATGTTAGATTTATTGTTTGCAAAGTTATGAGTAAAATGTTAGACTTTAGGGAGGTTCACTTCAATTCTTCTCAGAGTTTTAAGATGACTCGCTTAACCCTTGGTGGGATCTCTTCTTTGGTTTGGCAGGGAATAAAAAGATCTCGTGGCCCTTGCAAGAGGGTTGAAGGGCGCGGGGATCACACTAATTCTACCAATGAAAAGATCGTCATCACCTTTTTCTCGAAGATCACCGTGGTTCCCACACATCCGACCAAAGAAAGCACCCGGTCTTGGAGATGTGGCTATACACTGCGCCGCCTGCCTCCCATGCAACGGGAGTCATGGAGACGGGGTCACCAAAACGAAGGGATGTGGCACTCTTAGTCACGTGAGTGTATTCCACGCATACTTCTGGCTACTTTTAATGAAGTCCAATATTTTGCTATTTTAATAATATTGTTTTATATTTGCAAGTCAACTTTAATACTACTGACCTTGGCCAAATCCGACAACCATAGAGGGGCTTCAAAGACTCGGTACAAAGAGTGGAAGGTCGACATCCACAAAGTTTTCAAGTCGATCCTGGACGCCGGAGACCAAACGCTTATCCCGAGGGATGCCCTGTGGCTGAGTTGGTGGAGCTACCGATGATTGGGAATGGTTATGTAACCATTTTGTCTCCCCTACTTTTTGTAAGTTTACACATTTAATTTATCATTTTACTCAACATTTAATATACGCACTAACAAATTTGGGTTCACCGTAGACGTCTCGAGCCAATTCGTAAATAGGTCGAAAAAGAGGTTTCTCCACCATTCGCTCAAGCCCTTTTTCCCCTATAAATCAATAACTGGCTACTGTGTAAAACTACTTTACATTTTTTAATTTTAATATAATTTAATATTTATGAATTTTAAATTTTAACTGCTTTTTTTTAGAAAGGCAAAAGTTTCTGAGATTGACATGTTTGAGGAAGCTTATGTCCATTCCTGATGAGACTACCATCACCATGTAAGTTTCTTGACTAATTCTTACTTTTCTTCCTTTTATACTATTAGTAAACAATAATATATTTTTCTTATTACAGCCACTATGGTCGTAGTGGCATCGCAGTTTTCCCCGAGACTTCTATCGGGGACATCACTCAATTGAGGATGTCGGGTCTTCGTGATACTCAATGCGAGACGCTTAGACCGTACCTTGGTCGCGAAGCCTGGTAGTTTACGGACGAAAGCGCCACCGCGACAAGGGTGCCCCCATCTTCTAACAATAATTCGAAGAGGTCACCTCTAAAGGCACGTTCAAGACCCGAGCAAAAGCTCGTGATTCAAGAAAGCTACCACGGGGCTCAAAATGCCTCTGATGAGCTAAATCTTACATGCCCTCCAGCTTGTCCCTAAGATTCCATTGAATATGCTATCATTTGATTCTCAAAATTTCACTAGTTACTTCGCTTTTTAGGATTTTAATTTATTTTTATTATTAAATATTTTGTATCGCATACTTTTTTTATATAATTTAATTTGTTTTTTTACATTGTTTACTATAGTATTGTCTTTAAATACCAATTAATTAAAAAATTAAAAAATTAAAATACTTTGGGCTTACTAAACAACCATCACGCCTAAACCTTAGGGTCGACGAAAGTTTTCGTCGCTAAAGTTTCGACAATAACTTAGGCTTACCTATTTTTTTCGGCTTCGCCTAATGTGTCGCTTCAAATTTGGGCGACCTAAATATTTTCGTCAGCCGTAGTAACAACAGTGGCGACAAAAATTACGCTAATGTTTTGTCCTACAAAATATATTCGTCGTGCTTAAATCGCCGCCGAATGTGAATTGGGCGACGCATCGGGAGTTTCTCTTCGTCGTCAAATGCTTTGGTCCACTTGACTTTGAGCGATTTAATATTGGTCGCTTCTCAAACATTTAGGCGATTTGGGGTAATTCTTGGGGCGACTTAAATTTTTGTCGCCCAAGTACCTTTTTGTACTAGTGTATACCAACGTGAGTAACTTTAAAAAAGGATAAATTATAATTTTGCACCTTTAAGTTTAGGGTGTAATTGCAACTTTATACATTATTTTTAAAACATTGTAATGTCATATACAAAGTTGTGATTTAGTTGTAATATCATATAACTGTTAAAAAATTTGTTAAATAAACCGCAGGATGACTCCGCAAGATAAAACAAATTTTAAAAATGTTTAGCAATTAAAGAAATTTAACAAGAATAATCAATAATATTGGGCCACACCTTCTTCTCCGGCCAACTTAACTCCAAACCACACCCACACCTCCTCCTCCAATGTTCTCTGCCTCAAAAGATGCAAGTGAGCGTCTCAATGCCCCCAGCAACCTCCCCTTCCACTCCTTGCACTATAGTTATGGCAGCGACAGATCGAACTCTGTTTGATTTCTTCGACTGAAGGTAGATCTGGCAATGGAGTGTCGTCTCGATCGTACGACAAACATCTTTGCTTCTTTTTACGGGCGTGTTATGCATGCTTTATCACATCCATCGGGATTTCCATTGCCATTTCAGGGGCTGGTGGTCTAACGGGCTCAGTTGATGTGTGTTGAAAAGGGGTGAGGGTGTTGAACTGCATCTTGTCTTGGCCCAAGACAATTGATCCGCCCCCTACACAAAGAAATTCATGCACATGCTAGAAAAATTCTAGCAAAGTTCAAGTTGGAGGTATTCAGAGGAGGCTTCCACCAACATGCAAAGATTTAGTAGATAATTCTAGCTTAGAAGTTAGTGGAATTATCTAGATAACTCTAGCATGATGTTTCCATGCTTCTCCAAGGTTCCATCCATGCCTATAAAAGGAGAAGGCATCTACACCATTTGAAATAACCAAGAGCAGGGCATTAAGAAGTGAGGAGTGTCGCAGCAACAAAGCTTCTAAGAGTGTTTGAGTGTTTCCTCTTGTACTAAGTTTGTGAGTGAATAAAACTCTTGTGTAATACTTGAGTATTCTTTTCTTTCTCTTGCCTATCAATTCTCACAGATATATTCTTCTTTTTGTGGAGAGATAAACATCTCCAAAGGTGTAGTCTTTTAAGCCCCAACAAGGGCTCGCAGTCCGCTTCATGTTCTACCGGCCGTTTCGACTCTCTTCACTCGGAATACGGTGGTATTCTAAGGCCGTGAGAGAAGGATGTGGGTCCTATTAATTTCTTAAATTAATTACTCTTTAATTTGTTTTTTTACTTAGCCACGCTTACTACTTAACATAATATTTAACTACGATGTATGAGACTCAGACTTAAATAACAATTTTGTATATGATATTGTAATATTTTAAAGATAATATATGAGTTTACAATTGTACTAAATTTAAGAGTGCAAATCGTACTCTATCCAAAAAAAATACTGAAAAATGTGACTTTACCCCTTGAAATTAAGTTTTCTTTTAAATTCAAAACCCACTATAGTATATTTTCCTAACAAAACCCAATGACTAGGTCTAACTCAAAGAATTTTCTTACTTAAGTTTGACTTTTACACAATTTTGCATTTTTAGATACCTAAAATACCCTAATAACTTCTTTCTCGATTAATTATTAAAAATAAAATTTAATGTCATGGTTTCCCATTGCATATTAATAACAAATGATATGGTATTAGGGTTTTAATTCAGACATTTTTTTCTTTTTTTGAATTACTTAGTTGTTTTCAAATTTGGTATAAATTAGAATTTCCTTTTCTATTTAGTTTTTCCATTTTCAAAATATGTGAGCATTAACAAATAGTTATTTTTTTTTCAAAATTAATTTACTCTATATGTTATATATAAATAAAGGTAAATTATATTTTGTAACAATATAGGTAAATTTATTTTTACCACACATATGTAATAACAATAATGTGCCTAATGTATGTAATAATATATGCAAATAATTTACCTACAACGTAAAGGATGTAATTTGTTCAAGATTTAATTATCATATTCTAATATAGATATGGGTAAATTATTTTATGTAGATTAAAGTATCTTACTTGAAGATAAAGGATGTCATTTGGTTCAAGAGAGGATGTCATATGTCATTTGTTAAAAAAACATAGGTAAATTATTTTTACAAAGATTAAAGTGTAACTACTCTCGAAATATATTTATATTTTTTTATAAGGAAATATATTTATACATTAATATATTTGTTATAAGGAGAATATATATGTATATTGTTTCAATTGTAGCCTAAAAAATGAAATTTTGAACAAGTGTTAACTAAAACAACTAAAGTAAGTAATGCAATTTTATGAGTTGAATTTTAAATGCTTGCCAAAAAAGAGAGGAAAAGAAAACTAGATGAAATTTAGGATTTCATCATTATTGTAGGGTATTAAAGTTATTGACATGATTATGTTGTGGCATAGGTTGTAAATAGTTTGTAATAATATGTTATTTCTTTTGTTTACATGTCAATGGATTTAAATTTCGATTTTAATTGAATGTTTAAAGATAGATAAATTTTTGTCTAGAAAATAAAATTGTAAGAGTCTATCTCTAAAAACTCCAAAAATATATCAACTACCGACTGCACACTTGAAGTTTGAGAAAATTCTATGAATCCTGGGAGGCCACATGCCAGCACAAAACTGTCTCTTGCTGAGCTCAAATCTATACACACGTCTCTGCTTACACTGCTGTTTCAGTGCAGGTGAAGTGATAACTGAGACATGCACATGCACATAGCCTATGTGCCAACTTTTTCAGTAGCCAAGTAACTACTTAAGAGTTCAGGATCTCTGTCTTCATCCCATCTTCCCAATTTAATGGCGGTTTTGTATTTTAATACTCCTCCGTAAGTATTTATAAAATAAAGCTGGCAAGCTTCGAAAGCATTGGGTTTCTCAAAGCATTTCCATCTATAGTAGCTTTCATTTATTTCCTTCGAGTGTGGTTTAGATCATTATGTTTGTGAAGAAAAAAAATGAACAGTTTCCTGCGCCTGTGCTGCTTGCGCTTACCTTACATTTTCTCTGTGGCAGCTCAAATAGCCTCAGACCATGAGACCAAAGTTCCGGCTTCTTCCTATCCATGCATCATCACCTTTCCATATTATTTTCCTTTGTTCTTTTATTTCTTGTGGTTTCACATTCACACTCTGCATGAAATGTCTCTGCCATCATAAAAAGTCTCGCATTAGAATTAAGCACAGTCTATTTTTGCATTCTCAATTTGTTTTATGATGGAATCTTACACTTCCTTCAACAGTATTTGAAGATCCTCTTCCAAGATTTTCAAAACTCCAAATCCACTTGTTACATTTTTCACTCCTTCATTTTTATTTTATGGTGAATAAGTAAAAGAAAATAAAACATGAACAAAAAGTAGAAGAATTTTTTAAATATGTACAAATTCATCTAGTGTAAAATGGTTATTCAAGATGATTAGCAGAAGTTGATTATTGCATGGCGTAAAGTCACATGCATAAATCTTTTTCTTTTTCAAAAGAAAAAATATTCTCATGGTTAATGCCTAAATTGCACAAGTTACATATTTAGGTTTTAATACTAGTTCACTGATCAGTACATGTATGACCTGCGCAGTGAATGGGGCAGAAGACAGTAGGCGATTGCAGTCACCATGACGGCCTCGGTCGTGACGTGGTAGGTGTGCTGGGGCCAGCGCCAAGCTACCCTAAAACTGAAGAAGCCATACTAGAAACACGTAAGTAAACACCTTGTGAAAGTTTCTTTCTCATTACTTTGAGAGAGTACTCTATATTTGGATCAATTTTATCCGTGTTTTTCTTTTAAATAGTAATTGAAGAAACTTACCTACTAATTAATATCGTATGTTAGGCTTTGATTTTCCTTTCAATGTCTAAAACAAGATGAGGATATTCTTACACACATGAAATTTCATTTGTCCAGAGATGCTGACAATCACCACCCTGGGCATCACGGCGGGCATGGAGGTGAAAATGGTTTTCAAACTATCGGTGGTGGAGGACAAGCCGGAGGTCAAGTTGGTGGTGGTATTGGATATGAGGTGGCCAAGGGGTGGAAAAGGTGGAGGAGGAGGTGGATACGGTGGCGGTGGACAAGGAGGTGGTCAAGGAGGTGGTCAAGGAGGTGGCTACGGGCGGTGGGACAAGGTGGTGGTAAAGGAAGCGGCGGACATGGAGGTGGTAAAGGAGGAGGTGGTCAAGGTGGTGGTGGTGGTAGTGGAGGACAAGGGGAGGTGGTGGTGGATATGGTGGAGGTGGTCAAGGTGGCGGTGGACAAGTGGGGTGGGAAGGAGGAGGCAGTGGTGGTAAAGGAGAAAGTGGTCAAGGTGGTGGTAAAGGAGGAGGTGGTGGTGGTGGTGGATATGGTGGAGGTGGTCAAGGTGGCGGTGGACAAGGTGGAAAAGGCGGAGGTGGTCAAGTGTGGTGTGGAGGCCAAGGTGGTGGACAAGGAGGGTGGTCAAGGTGGTGGGAGTGGTGGAGGCGGTGGTGCAAAAAGGTGGTAAAGGAGGAGGTGGTCAAGGTGGTGGTGGATATGGTGGAGGTGGTCAAGGTGGCGCGGGACAAGGGGTGGAAAAGGCTAAGGTCAAGGCGGTGGACAAGGAGGGAGGAGGTCAAGGTGGTAGCGGTGGTAAGGTGACGTGGGGAGGAGGAGGTGGTGGATATGGTGGAGGTGGTCAAGGTGGTGGTGGAAAAGGAGGTGGTCAAGGCGGTGGTGGAAGTGGCGGGACAAGGTGGTGGTCAAGGGGTGGGACAAGGGGGTGAAAAGGTGGTGGGAAAAGGAGGAGGCGTGTGGACATGGGAGAGGAGGTGGTGGTGGGATATGGTGGAGGTGGTCAAGGTGGTGGGGTGGAAAAGGAGGTGGTCAAGGCGGTAGTGGAAGTGGCGGACAAAGGTGGTGGTCAAGGTGGTGGACAAGGGGGTGGAAAAGGCGGTGGACAAGGTGAGGTCAAGGGTGGAAAAGGGAGGAGAGGTGGCCAAAGGTGGTGGTTGTGTGGACAAGGAGGAGGGGTAAAGGTGGAGTGTAAAGGTGGGAGGCGGTGTGGCGGATATGGTGGGGTGGTCAAGGCTACAGAGGGTGGGACAAGTTGGTGGAGGATATGGTGGTGGATATGGTGGTGGGTAGCCACGGCGGCGGTTATTAATTCTAGCAATCAAAAGGAAACCGAAGTGATCTACCAAATCAGAGCTAGCTTAATAAATTAAGAATAAAAAATCTTGTACGTTCCGGTACTTAAACCTTGTATGTATGTTTGAAGTGTAGAGGGAATGATGAGTAAGCTTTTATATAGTTTGTGGGTTCTGTGTGTATGTTCCCTAGCCAACAACCCTTAATCGACGCATGCATGTACTTCTATGCATCCACCAAAAAGGGTTTTTTTATAGGCCCTAATATTTAAGAAAACCCATTTAAATATTTTTGTTAATTAATGCTTTATTTCATATTTTTATGCCCATTCTGCCCCGCATTAATTTATGAGAATTAATTGAAAACCTTAATTTGGCATCTTTCTTTTAATTTCTATTTTGAACGTTCTTGCCATGGGGCACCCGGTAACACATCTACAAAATAGTCAGTTATCAAAATCAAACATAAGAAATATAAAATACCTATAAGGAAGTTACCACGACACTAAAATTATCATAAAAATCACGATACTTGAATCCTTTGAATAGGAAGATAACACAATACTTAAATCTATTGGGCAGAAATATGACATAATAATCATCTATTTAGTAGGAAGTTAATACGATATTAGAATCTATTTAGTAGGAAATTAACATACTAGAATCTATTTAGTAGTAACTTACACCGAAAATATGAATCTACTCTAGCTACCTGGACAGATGGTAACTACACAAACATAATACAACTAAGAAACCACAATTTCATATGCAAACATGAGTATAGAATATCTACAACATAAATATCAAATTGACATCCAAATACGTATGATACCTTTGAAAATCAAGTACAACCCCAATCCATATCATTATACCCTCCACAAGTAGGCAATGGGAACTGAACACTTAAACTCTATATAAACATGTATCTTACAATTGCTTACCTTATTTGGTGAAAAATTATTTATTGGCATGGTAGAATAAACATAAGAGGAAAAAGAAATAAAGTTGAAGAAGATTCATGGAGGTGCAAACACTGGCAAGAGCCAAAACTCCATATGTGCCGCCGTTCAAATATTAGCTAGGTTGTTGTTTAAAAAAGAAAAACAAGCAATTTTAATCATAACAATTAAATAACGCCACTAATTCCAATAATTTTGGACAGAAAATCACTGCTTAGTCACTTAAAGTTAAGGGCAAGATTGGGGAACGAAAGAAAAAAAATTCTTACTAAGTTGGCGCTCAAAAATAGAAGTTTAACCTAAAAGATATAGTAGTCAACGAGTTTAAATAAGAAATTGGGTTATACTCTGGGTGACTAGAGAAATTGATTCAAATCTAAAAAATTATTTATATGTTTGCACCAATCTTCTTAATGTCAAGGGTGTGCTTAAATAGTGACATGCTTGATAAGTGACAATCAAGTTATTTCCCAACATCTGGCAATAATATCAACGATCACCAAGAGTATAAATCATATACAAATATTAAAGCAAAGTGTAAGATTATGTAAATTATGCCGTTTTATACAATGCGTTGGTAAATATAGATTGAGGAGTAAAATAACAGCAGAGTTTGTCCTGAGATTTAGAATGTAGTGTAGGAATCATGAGATTAGATGATTCAGTCCCCATCTGAATAAAATGCTGCAAGTTGAGTACAATGGAATCAATGTTTTTTACAGCTGATTAATTATGCTACTTTTAGGATTTTTGTTCGAGTGAACTTTTTTGTAGGGTGAACTTTTTGCACAAGGATTAGACTTCTTCACCTACTCTTGTAGGCTTATACTTCTCTTTAATTCACCCTTTAAAACTAATTAAATTGAGGTTTTTTATATGTTGAATACACCCCCTTATAAAACTTATTTTTAAATAACTATATATCTTAAATGTGAAATCTATTTAGGCCTCATCGACATTTAAAAAGAAAGAAAAATTATTTTATGAATACATCCTAATCATGCCCAAACGTATTGTGACATTGCTTTCTTCAAATCGTGGCTTCCACCAACACTAGTGGGTAGGGAAGATAATTTTTAAGCATAAAATTTCGGCCGCTTCAAAGTCCAATTTGTCGCTTAAATATTTGAGCCGCATCATTAATTGCCGCCAAAATTGTCGCTTCAAAGTCCGTTTATTGTACTTTTTATACGAAACTATTTCTGTCGCCAAATTACCTTTAGGCTTAACTGGTGTACTGAGCTTGTCGCCTGACTATCTTTTTAGCTTACTCTAAATTATTTTCTGGCCGACTAAAATTTTTTAATTTTTAAATTTTTCCCTTAATTAATTGGTATTTAAAAGACAATACAATATAATAAACAATGTAAAAAACAAAATTTGATTATATAAAAAATGTACGCATAAAATATTTACCAATAAAAGTAAATTGCAATCTTAAACCAAGTAACTAGCTAGTGATAGCCGAGAATCGATGATGGCATATTCAATGAATGCCGGACGCATTGAGGGCGGTAAAATTTGGTTCATCCGAGTTCTCCGAGTCTTTTTCTCTTCCCCGACAAAACGGGCGACAGTAAACATGATTAAACCATCATCTTAAACCGCAAGTATTTAAAATTCGGCTGTAACCTCCCCTAAAAGTCTAACATTTCTATAACCTCGCAAAACAATAATCTAACATATCCATCCACAATAATTCCAACATATCAACATATTTGACAATTCTAACATATTCCAAAAATATTATTAAATTCTAACATATTTCAACTGCATCCTTAAATTGCAACATATTTCAACATATCCTTGATGCAATGATGGTTGTCATGTACTCAGCAGTAAGCAAAAGTCTTTTAATTAGTAGTTCAAACAAGGTTAAACCTTAATGCGGTAAATAATTTAGCACTAGTGATATGGAAGAAAACAGCCATAATTATCTTGTGCTTATATCTAAAGACTATATTCCTTTGTTTTTAATGACTCTTAACTTATTCTTTCAACCAGTGAAAATTAATAAGTATATATATATATATATAGAGTCGCATAATCAATGCTTCTGATAAATTAAATAACTTGTAGCCATCCTATTGTAGCCATTTATCCTATATAATTAAAGTATGAGCATGCTTGGTATAGACCCCAAACTTATCGAAAAATTGGAAAGCATGTTGGTGTGACTCAACATCCAAACTGCACAGAATCATGTGAAACTAATTAATTTATAGGGACAGAAGCCATTTTATGACCGTTGGCCTACCATTCTCCTGCAAGTAGGAGATTATCTAAATTGCTTGTAAAAAAAAGGATGCAGGAAACACATCCTCCATCTTCACCCACCATAGGTGATAAGGGGTTTATACTGCGCTTGACATTGGAAAATCTCACCAATACCTCACCTGTTTCTTCATCGCCTACCTGGCTCTCTCTCTCTCTCTCTCTGATATATTCACAAAGTTTATTGAATTAATGGTATATCTCGCTGCAAATTAAGTGTTGTTGACTGATAACTTAATTAATTATGGAGTACACTCAAAATCTTTGAATATATGGATCATGAGGAATGAAGAAAATGCATGCCATCTTGATCTTCGTTTTCCCAAATCATAACGCACCATTGCATACAAGTGTACATATATATTTTGTTAATTGAAAATCCAAAACTGCGAAATAGACTGCATACACTGTACAATACGCCGCATACACATTGCCATTGCATGCCACTGCATACATACACTGCATTAATGCATACATACACTGCATACACTGCATACATACACTGCATACATGTTCAGCAAAAACCAGAAAGCACCAAAAGGACCAAACGATGTTGTACCTTCAGGCTTTCTTGAGAAAAGTTGTGCCTAGTCGAGGGCAAGGAATTCCTGAACAATCCTTTGGGCACCTTCCCAGTTTTATATAAAGCTTGGTCAAGGTTCCTAGGGCATCTTCCCTAACAACTAGAAAATGGTTAAAAAGCTTAATCAAGTTTGTTCTCAGTTTTAAGATTCCATCATCGACAGATCCTCAAACCATAGTCATCCATCAAACTATTGAAGCACAAGTTCACTAATAGACAGTGAAACTTGTGTCAGTGGAGTCGATCAAAATCATTTGATTTTATCCAATGAATTGAGCAACATCTAGCAGGACATAAATCCAAAATCTTTTGCTGAATGTAATCAAATAAAAGAGGATTTCTACAATATCACAGGTTTAATAGAACCATAAAAACCTAATTAACTTACTTGCTAAAAATGCAATGAGTATTGGGGAGAATATAGCCATGAAAGCAATTTACTTAGTCAGTAGAACTAGTATCTGAGTAGAACCTCAGGTTTCATTGACACACACATATTGACACACACACATTGACACATTACACACACAGCATTGACACACACACAAAGCTTTTCCGGGGAAGTACACTGCATACACAGTACATTCACACACACACGCACACTCATCAAAATATCAGCACATCTAATACACACACACGCACAATAATAGCACATTCACACACACACACACAGAGCACATTCCAGTAATAAGAATTGGTACCAAAAACTTGGCAAAATATCAGTTTGTGCAATCACGTACATGAAATTAGATGAAAACCAGAACCCTTAATTAACTAATTGCACTAATTATTGTCCCAAAATGCAAGAATTATCCCAAAAATTTATACACAAAAATAAACCCTAAATCGACATATATGTACCGATTTCAAATACAAACACAAAACTCGAACTTGCAAAACGTTTCCGACTTGAGCTCAGATCAAACAAATACAAACTCTAACGCAATCAAAAACAACAGATTCATAGTTCACGAAATCGAAAGTGAAAAATCAAAAGAGGTTATCAGGAGATAAATTATACCTTGTTCTTTGGATGGGAAACGGAGAGATAGAGAGAGAGATGGAAGAAGAACTGCAGAGAGAGCTTCTCGTGGCTGAGGTTCGATAGTCTGGGTTATTGGTGGCTGGGTCAATTTTGATCTGCAGATGGAGGGAGGAAGAAAGAAGAAGAAAGAAAAAGAACCAGCACGGGTGATGTTAAATAAGAGGACTTTAGGAGACGATTTTTTCGTCGCTCACACCAAAATCTGTCGCCCAACGTTAATTAAAATTTTCAAAATCAGCCAAATATGCTGCGCGCCAATGTGAAAGTTTAGGCGACGAGACAATTAGTCGTCAACTTCTTTGTGGTTTTGGGCGACCGACACCAGCCACTAACATTTGAGGCGACGCCTAATATATTTTTCGCGCCTAAAGATAAGAAATTGTTGTTATTTTGATTCCAAAATAATGACTTGGCTCATACCGCATTGAAGTAATGTTTGTACATAATGATATTGAAGAAAAATGTCTACATATTTAACGGTTTTCGCATTTAAAGAAAATAAATATGAACACTAGAAACTATGATCTAACAAAGATTAATTACAACCATCGAATAACGCTATTACTGTTATAATTTATTTTTCATTCCGATTCTTTGAAATATGATCTTTAGCTTATCGCAATAAGATGAATATTCTCATCATTCATAATGTCCCCATATTCATAGTTTAGTTGAAAAGTGTGATGATGTTATATAGTTTTCTATAAAACTTGCAAATGTCCTATACAAATTTGACTAAACTATAAAGATGGGGGAACATAATATGAATGATTCGAACTCGGTTTCATCTTATTGAATTTAGCAAGATCATGTTTTCAAAAAATAAATCACATTTAAAAAATAAATTACTTATATAATAATCGGAAATGTAAATGTAAACGCGTTTATTCGATGGTTGAAAAATAATATAGGGCTTCATGGTTTCTAGTGTTCAATTTGGAGATGACAATCTAAACCGAAAGTCAGAGGCCTTCTTGTTATGAGTTTGCATAATTTTTACAAATTTATCCCCTTTTCATTATTTATTACTTAATTTTAAATAAGTTAGGGAATTTTTAGGTTAGGCTTACTCTAAAATACATTCACGCCTAACATAGTTTGGGCGATTTGCTGCGGGATTGGTCGCCTGAAAGTCATGTTTGGGCTTATTTAATGTATTTTCGTCAGCTTCTAAGATTTGTTTGGCCATTTAGCAATGTAAACGCCATCAATCTTGGGCGACTGTTGATTTGTCGCCTCGAATCATCTTTGGGCTACGAAGCCGATATTGGTTGCCTGGAAACATGTTTGGGCGACTAATATGGATTTCGTTGCCTAAGATATGCTTGTGCCATTTAGCCAAACACTTTATTTGCCGCCGCTTTTTTCATTTTTGAGTGACTAATAAGATTATTCGTCACCATTTTCACTTTTAAGCTGATTTAACTTTTTGGTCGCCCTATAGTTTCCTCGCTCGCCTAAACACATATATGGGCGACAAAAACTAGTCATCACTAAGTTTTGTAAATGTGCCTTTAGTTCCTTAGGGCGCATTTAAATGTTTTTTTGTCGCCTATGATCGCTGGGCGACTTGGTAAATCTTTTTCGCTTTTTGCCGCCAAAGATTTGTCGCCCAAGCCTTTTTTCCTACTAGTGAATATATATGCAACCAAGTACAAGGTTGCTTGCTTTAGATTGAATTTTGGTTTTACATAGACTAGATCACAATATACATATAAAAGTACGATAGAGATAATTAATAAGCAAGGTGAAGACCTGTTCTTGTTTTTGCTATCTAGCACTTAGGATTAGAAGATGCAGAAGAAGGATATAAAAAAAGAACAAAGCTTAGAACCATAAAGAAGAATGAAATATTCTTTTCATTAAAGAAAAGATGTCACAAGCCAAACTTTGTGACATCTTTTCATAAAAGAAATTGTTCAGCTTGTTCATGAATCAAAATTATGTAGCAGAAATATTTTCACTTCAAGCTTGAACTAATCAAATTGATTCATGGGGAGAGCCAACAAGAAAAAGCCAAGTGCTGGTGGTTGAGAGTTCCACGAAACCTAGCAGCCAACATATTGACACAAAGGTTAGAAGCACAAGGATACAAGAAAGACGAGAAGGAAAAAAAAATGAGGGGAGACGAGATAGCAGTAAACTGGGGATTATACACCCACTAATTTATATTTTGCCGAAAGGTGGGAGAGAGCTGGCTCGGTTCTTTGTGGGAGAGTGTTATGTATGTTAGAGTTTTGGGTATGTAGAAAGTGGGGTGTAAGGGTAGTAGGTATAAAGTGAGTGACAAAGATATGGGGTGTATTAAAAATAAATTTTGATTGAAAAGTAGATGTGGTGTGTTTTCACACCAAGTGTAGTATTCAACAATACGTGAGGTGTAAATAAAATAACTTTTAAATTGTTATTGCTCATGAAAATTGTTATTAGCACTCTAAAAATCTAGTTAAGCACTCCAAACATTTTATATTAAGAAAAAAATATCTTTTTCGAGGAGTGCACAATTAAATTTTAAATGTAAATAACAATTATCTAAATTATTATACATAATATTCAAAAAGGTTGTGCACATATAATACAGGGAACATGTCGGTGCTTCTAGCCCAACCATGCATCTATAACATTTAATTGTTGACATGCACACATGCATGAACAATAAGTCGATTTTGGTCCTCTTGTTTTGAGAGTAAACACGAAAAATTCCTACAAACGAATGAAACAAGAACACGTTAGAAAATAAATTTGTATTAATGAGAAAAATTAGGGTTCAATCTCTCGCAGTACAAAGTTTGATCCTCTCGATTCAATCTCCTAAGATGTAGTGTAGAAGAACAAATGTGTGTGAGTGGTTGATCCAAGGGTCGAGACTTGATCTGTTTCAACTGGATGTCACAAGAGTTTGGCTTGTGACCCGTAGTAGAGCAACACACAGGATTGGCTTAGGTGATGGAAGAATTCACTGTAGGTGGTGCTTGGTGGTCCTTCACGATGATGATGAAAAAAAACATGAGTGTTTGGTGTTTTGGTGTTTGCTTGGCCGCAGAACTTTCTGCTTTCTCCAAAGGCTAACTTGCTTCCTTTTTCTCCCCCTTCGTCTTGAAAATGAGACTAGTATTTATAGGCGTTTATTGCTATTAGCTTCTTAAAATCCTCATTCCTCAACTTCATAATTTGTGGGATTGATTTTCCGATTTTGATTTTAATTTGAGCTCTATTTAATTTCAACTCCCACTCAAATAAGAATCTTTAATTTAGGAAATTAAACCCTAATTGAGTTATGATTTGATCAAATTAGGTTTAATTTGTCCTCTTGTATTTGATTTATTTGTTTGATCTAGGTTTCGTATGCCTACACGCTGCCACTCTTTGATAACTCATCCACGGCGAGCTCACATGTCATGTGTGCAATTTGCGAACCCATGGTATGTCACGTAAGCTCCCGGCGGTCAAAATTTAATTTGTTGATGAATATTTATTTCACCGAATTTACATGTCTACAATGCCCCCACTTCAAGCCGCATTGTAGACATGTGCTTGTGATCACTTGTTGGAAGTGTGGCTTCTGAAGTTCCTCTCTTTATTGTATGTTTGCTCAAATAGACAGCGCCAGAAAAATTCTTGAAATCGTATATTTGAAGCGCACACACTGTCATGCACAAGGCTTCGAGTCATTTTACAACTAACTTTCTTCACAAATGCTTGATGACCATCCTATTTATGATGATGACATCTCCTTCAACCATTTTGCCATTGCATTATTTGCTCCTTTTTCTGATTTGATACCAAATTGGCATAGAATCTTTATACATGGCATAGCATGTGACGCCCGAATTTTCTTTTGACATGAACTAGTTAGACATATTAATGGAAAAGAAAATCCAATATTTTATGGCTAATTTAGTGGGAAGTCATTTTTCAGTAGAATGCTCTCTTCTTTCTGTCAACTTGGTAAAACTTGTTTCTCTCCATTTTGTGAGTTTTTTTTTTTTTTAATTTTATCAATCAACTTGGCGGCTCCTAATTGTACGCTGAAGAGATTTCATACCTATTTTGATATGAAATATCACATTCCCTTGAATATTGTGGAGCCCAAACAGGTAACTGTGTGGGTATCACTCCACTTGACTATAAGAGAACAAGAGGGTTTGTCTCTAATGACACACAACACAGCTGTCTTTGGGCCACACAATAGTATCGTCGTCATTGCTCCATTTTGCTGCCATGGATATTCTTCCTCCGTGAGCCTCGTCAACACTCACTGAGCATGTCTCTGGCAATGCAAAAGGATGCTCCTTCCCTCATGAACCTTGTCAATGTTCACCGAGCCGTTTTGTCAACGCTCAATGAACCCTTGTCGATTTCGGTTGTCTTCTTCCAGATGGTTCACTGTTGATGGATATGGTGAAGGTGGTGTTGGCGCGGGAACTTGTTCATTCTACTCTTAAGAGCTTACACGTGAAGACGAGGGAGACGATTATGCCATTCCATTAGTTCTGCTATGGCACCATGCATGTCCTAAATGTTTTGTTTTCCTTTTCTTTTTTGTCGCAGGTAACAGCACGCATGTCGCCATTGTGACTCGTTGTCCATCGAGCCTTTATACCTCCTGAATATTTGTAAAGCACGATGATTCTTCCACCGCTTTCCATGTGCATATTTCTTCATTGTTTGACCTGTCTTTATATTTGTAAGCAAGATGATTCTTCCACCACTCTTCCACACATGTGCATATTTCTTCATTGTTTGGATTATGCCCATACATATATAAACGCCATGCTGTTCTGATCATTCCTCTCTTTTTCTTCTTTTTCTTTGCCTTCAGTAGGTGCATCGTTTTTTTTTTATTGGCTTATACCCAACTTCATGCCAACTAGCAACTGAGTCTCATATCGTCTTGTGAGTATCTCACTTTCCATATATTACTGATGTTGTTTCCCGACAACACACTAAAAATGTTTTAATCTTATTGCTGTGTACATAGTAGTAGCCGACCTCCAATTAAAAGTACGAGGACTCGTGCTCCCTCTTGCTAAGGATTCGCGACGACTTTTGCTATGTGATACATCTAGAGCACCTAGGTCTACGACCATCCTCCGCCGATCGAAAGTTCAATGAAAGGAAACCGGATCCTACGACATTTCATAGCATTTGTTATGGGACCCGCTTTGAGCACTTAGTTCGGTGACTCATCCGGCTTCTAGAGGAGATTTAACAATGTTAGCATCTCTCTCTTGTTTGGATCTTATGATATTTCATAACATTTGCTACAGTGGCCCACCATGAGCACTTGGTGTCCGCGCTGTTCGCCATTAAGAAAGACTCAACAAGAGCGGACCACTTTGCTCGAAACCGCGACATTCCATAGTGTTTTGCCACAGACCCACCATGAGCACTGGGTCTGGCGCCATTCGCCATCGAAAGACCAATAATGACTCCTCTGCTCGAATCCCTAAGATTCCATAGTGTTTGTCATGACCCGGGCTATAAGTATCTCGGGGTCTCGCACTGCTCACCATTAAGAGAAGACTAACAGCAATGGACCCATCTTGCTCGATTCTCGCGACATCTCCATAAGCAGCCTGTTACAGCACCTACCATGAAAGCACTGGTCTGTGTGTCATTCTCGCCATCAAGAGAAGGCAGTCGAGAGAAGACTCAACAGCAGTGGACCTCTCTTGCTCGGATCCTTCGGCATTCCATAGTGTTTGCTGCTGGACCCACCATGAGCACTTAGGGTCTGCGCTCATACGCCGTCGAGAGAAGACTCAGCAATAACAGACCTCTCTTGCTCGAGTTCTACGGCATTCCATAGTGTTTGCTGCAGAACCCGCCATGAGTACTTGGTGTGGCTTTGATGTTTGCAGTTTTGGCTCGTGTAGACGAGGAGTGTTTGGTGTCTTGTGCAGTTTCAGCTCGTGCAGGCAAGGAGCGTTTGGTGCCGTGTACAGTTTTAGCTCGTGCAGGCAAGGAGCATTTTGCGTCGTGTGCAGTTTCAACTCATGCAGGCAAGGAGTGCTTGGTGCCTTATGCAGTTTCAGCCCGTGCAGGCAAGGAGTGTTTGGTGCCTTGTGCAGTTTCAGCTTGTGCAGGCAAGGAGCGTTTAGTGCCTTGTTGCAGTTTTGGCTCGTGCAGGCGAGGAGCGCATTTGTACCGTGTTGTAGTTTTAGCTCATGCATGCGAGGAGTGTTTGGTGCCTTGTTGCAGTTTTGGCTTGTGCAGGCGAGGGGCGCATTTGTGCCGTGTTGCAGTTTTTGCTCGTGCAGGCGAGGAGCGTTTGGTGGACTTGTGCAGTTTCAGCTCATGCAGGCGAGGAGCGTTTGGTGCCTTGTTGCAGTTTTGGCTCGTGCAGGCGAGGAGCGCATTTGTGCCGTGTTGCAGTTTTTGCTCGTGCAGGCGAGGAGCGTTTGGTGGATTTGTCACACCATCTTGGAAGAGAGTTCCTCACAAGCTTCATAGCAAGGAGCTTGAACCAACTGATTCTTGAAGAAGTCTTCGGGGAAGAACTCGCGCAGCATGATGGGGATGGATGATCGTTGCTTCGAAAGTTCATCATCTTCAACACTTTCATGTTGTTTAGGAGTTTGACGGGAGCTTCTTAGCCTCTTTTTTTATCCGTCGACTTGTGAACGCGGCGCATGCTTCTTACATAACTTCTTTGGAGTGACTGTAGTCTATTCTTCATTGGCATCTATAGACGAGCCATTATCAAAGTCTTCGCTTGAATCACAAAGACTTTTGTGTAATTTTTCATCAACCTCACTTGGCTTGACTTGCAGGGTCTTGGAGCATGCCCCCAGCGATTGAGGTGAAGGTGGATGTGTTGAATTAAAAGAGCTAAAAATGATGGTAGCATGGTTTAACTCTACCACATCATCAAGATCTAGCTCAATGCTTTTTTCTTGAGCCAACTTCATGATGAGATCTTTCAAGATGAAGCACTTTTCAACGGGGTGACTGATGACGCGGTGGTACTTGCAGTATCTCGGGTCATTGACGCGATTTATTTCTTCAAGTCGCTTGCAGTCAAGGAGCTTAATCACCTTCTTTTGAAGCAAGTCTTCCAACATAGCAGCAATGTCTGAGTCGGGAAAAGGATATTTCTTCTCTTCCATTTATTTCAATGTGCGTTTCAGTCTTTCTTAGACTTGACTTGACTCAGCCTTCTTTAGTTCGGCATCATCTTCTTCATTCTGCTGTGATTCCAACATGTTCATCAGTGAAGCGATCTGTATGTCTTTCTCCTCGACGGTCTTCGTCAGCTTTGCAATCGCCTCGTTCATCTGGACAAGTTGTTCTTCAATGGAAGTGGCGCCAGTCGTCATAACCTGCATAGCCATGGAATAAGACTCACCCATGGACATCGAGGGTGTCACCGGGATCTCCTTACGCTGGTCATCAGATGGCGATCCCTGGTATGATCCTGTGCTTGAGTCCATATTCGAGACCGGTGATAACGAGCGCTTCTTTGAATTTCTTGAAGCCGAAGAACCTTGTTCATTGCTTCGTGAACTCCTCTCACTTGCTGCAAGAGCAGGCTTCTTTGCCCCCAGCGAGGCTAGGCTGATGATAGGCTCACGCTTCTGATGTGCTCCTTGTGCCTTCAACGGAACTAACTTGGAGAAAGAGATGAGAGGCAGAGATGGTCCCACTGGGCGTGCCAAATTTGTAAACATGAAATTTCCTGCAACAAATGAAACAAGAACACGTGTACAAAATAAATTTGTATTAATGAATGTTTTAGGGTTGCAACCTCTGAGTACAAAGTTTGATCCTCTGATTCGATCTCCGAAGACGTAGTAGTGTAGACGAACAAAATGTGTATGTGTGGTTGATCCAAGGGTCGTAGAGACTTGATCTTGGTCAACGGATGTCACAAGAGTTTGGCTTGTGACGAGTAGGATTTATGTTTGGGGTGATGGAAGGACCGGCACGTGTAGGTGGTGCTTGGTGGTTCTTCACGATGATGACAGAAATGCAGAGAGTTTTATGAGTCTTCCGAGTTTTGTCGTCTGACCCCTTTCTTTGTTTTGGAGCCTTGTATTTATAGGCTTCTCCATGATCCTTTGCATTGAATCAATTTATTTGCCGAGCCTTGATTTATGGAATTTGTCTCCATGAATTGTCTTGACTCTAGCTTAATTTGAACTTGATTTGGTATTAATTTGAACCAAATCAATTAACTTGATAATTTCACCAAATTAATTTCACGGATGGAAGGACCAAAATCAATTGACTTGAGGATTCAACCAAATTAATTAACTAATTAACTTGATTTATATTTGATTTAAATCAAAGTCAATTATGAGATGTTTCTCATTTTATTTCCACCATCAACTTAATTCGATAATTTCTACAGTTGGCTAGATGTTGACACGTGTCATTTTCAACAACTCATCCAGTTTCGATGAATCACATGCCATGTGTACCATTTGTGGGACCCACGATGTATGCCACGTAAGCCCTGGCGAGTCAAAATTTAATTTGTTGGTGAACATTATTTTCACCGAAATTCACATGTCTACAAATGCCCCCACTTCAAGACACAGCGTATACATGTGCTTGTCATGTGTTGGAGGTGTGGTTTGAAGTCACTCTTTATTGTATGTTTGCCCAGCGTATTGTGTGCGTAAAAAAAAAGATTCTTGAAATCGTATATTTTTTTTTTACAACTAATTCTCTTCATGAAAAATGCCTGGTGACCATCCTATTTGCGATGATGACATTTTCTTCAACCATTTTGTTCATTGCAATCTTTGCTCCCATTTATGATTTGATACCAAATTGGCGCAGAATCTCTATACATGGCATAGTGCATGTGACGTGCCCAAATTTTCTATTGACATGGAATTGCCTTCTCCTTTCCGTCAATTTGGTTGTTTATCTCTATTTTGTGAGCCTTTTTTTTATCAGTCAACTCGGCCACCTCCTAATTGTACGCTGAAGAGATTTCATACTTATTTTGATATGCAATATCATATTCCTTTGAATATTGCGGAGCCTAAACAGGTAATTGCGTGGGTATCACTCCAATTCTGACTATAAGAAGAACAAGAGGGTTTGCCCTAATGACACGCACAACACGGCTGTCCTTGGGCCACAGTAGTATTGTCTTCATCACTCCATTCCATTTTGCTGCCAAGGATACCTTTGTAGCATCAAAAAGGCTTTCTGGATTATTTCTTTGTCGCTTTCTTGCCGCGAGAGAGAATACGGGTTGACTTTCTTGGTTTTTTTTTACAGCGACCACAGAAGAAGTGTTGGGTTTCATCACGGTGAGAATAATTGGATATATATTCTTGTAATATGGCTGCTGTATTTTTTTTCTTTCTTCTTTGAGCTGCCTCATCGTTGCCTTGAATAGGGACATCGACGACATCATCTTCTTGCATTCTGAACGAGTTGCAGGAAAGTTGAAACAATACTCTAATACAGCTTTGAATTTGCTACAGGCACAAAGAGGGCGACTTTAATTGATGTTACTCCGGAAACGAACCGCCAAACTTTTTCCTCTGGTAGTCTTTGGACAGGAACCTCAAGTGCTTATGACATCGCTGTTCCCTGATATATATATATATATATATATATATATATATATATATATATATATTTTAGATTAAAATTTTTTGTACAGGTAACCCGAACCAATTCATGGCGCAGTGGGGATACTCTTGAGAAATCGATAAGTGAGCTGTAGTGACGGTATTGATCATGAGCGGTGGCCCGACGACCTGCGCAAGGCGAACTGATGCTACCAATGGTTGTTGCTGCTTAGCGACGTGGGCACAAGAATGATCCAACAAGTCGACGATTGCTGCTAAGTATGCCCCGGCGAATAGATGTCCTGGTTACAATGACGCAGACCGTTGATATGCTGCTCAAGTTCCCCGATGAAGCATAACTCTTGGTTTTACATGAAGAAGCTGTTGCTCTTCGAAGCGGGGGAGAAATCAAAGATGAACCAAGCTTTGTATTTCAAGTGGGGGAATGACGTCACTTCAATCACAACTTTCCCCTTTTTATTGATTTATATACTTTTGTTTTTTTGTTTTTTTTTTGTTCAGGAGATTTGAAGACGGCCACGTGAGGGAAGAGACATCGTCTAGAGACAACGTCAAAAGAAACTTCAATAGTAGGGGAGCTTCCTTGCTCGAATCATGCGGCCATAGTTTTTTTATGCGAGATGCGAGACCTGCCATGAGCACTTGGGGTATGCGCTCATTTTCCATCGACAGAAGACTCAACAATGACGAACCTTTCTTGCTCGGATTCTGCAGCATTCAATAGTGTTTGTTGTAGGACCCGCCATGACCATTTGGGGTCTGTTCTCATTCGTCGTCGAGGGAAGACTCAACGGTAGCGGACCTTTCTTGCTCGGATCCTTTGGCATTCCATAGTGTTTGCTGCTGGACCCACCATGAGCATTTGGGGTATGCGCTCATACGCAGTCGAGAGAAGACTCAACAGCAGTGGACCTCTCTTGCTCGGATCCTTCGGCATTCCATAGTGTTTGCTGCTGGACCCACCATGAGCACTTGGTGTGGCTTTGATGTTTGCAGTTTTGGCTCGTGTAGACGAGGAGTGTTTGGTGTCTTGTGCAGTTTCAGCTCGTGCAGGCAAGGAGCGTTTGGTGCCGTGTACAGTTTTAGCTCGTGCAGGCAAGGAGCATTTTGCGTCGTGTGCAGTTTCAACTCATGCAGGCAAGGAGTGCTTGGTGCCTTATGCAGTTTCAGCCCGTGCAGGCAAGGAGTGTTTGGTGCCTTGTGCAGTTTCAGCTTGTGCAGGCAAGGAGCGTTTAGTGCCTTGTTGCAGTTTTGGCTCGTGCAGGCGAGGAGCGCATTTGTACCGTGTTGTAGTTTTAGCTCATGCATGCGAGGAGTGTTTGGTGCCTTGTTGCAGTTTTGGCTTGTGCAGGCGAGGGGCGCATTTGTGCCGTGTTGCAGTTTTTGCTCGTGCAGGCGAGGAGCGTTTGGTGGACTTGTGCAGTTTCAGCTCATGCAGGCGAGGAGCGTTTGGTGCCTTGTTGCAGTTTTGGCTCGTGCAGGCGAGGAGCGCATTTGTGCCGTGTTGCAGTTTTTGCTCGTGCAGGCGAGGAGCGTTTGGTGGATTTGTCACACCATCTTGGAAGAGAGTTCCTCACAAGCTTCATAGCAAGGAGCTTGAACCAACTGATTCTTGAAGAAGTCTTCGGGGAAGAACTCGCGCAGCATGATGGGGATGGATGATCGTTGCTTCGAAAGTTCATCATCTTCAACACTTTCATGTTGTTTAGGAGTTTGACGGGAGCTTCTTAGCCTCTTTTTTTATCCGTCGACTTGTGAACGCGGCGCATGCTTCTTACATAACTTCTTTGGAGTGACTGTAGTCTATTCTTCATTGGCATCTATAGACGAGCCATTATCAAAGTCTTCGCTTGAATCACAAAGACTTTTGTGTAATTTTTCATCAACCTCACTTGGCTTGACTTGCAGGGTCTTGGAGCATGCCCCCAGCGATTGAGGTGAAGGTGGATGTGTTGAATTAAAAGAGCTAAAAATGATGGTAGCATGGTTTAACTCTACCACATCATCAAGATCTAGCTCAATGCTTTTTTCTTGAGCCAACTTCATGATGAGATCTTTCAAGATGAAGCACTTTTCAACGGGGTGACTGATGACGCGGTGGTACTTGCAGTATCTCGGGTCATTGACGCGATTTATTTCTTCAAGTCGCTTGCAGTCAAGGAGCTTAATCACCTTCTTTTGAAGCAAGTCTTCCAACATAGCAGCAATGTCTGAGTCGGGAAAAGGATATTTCTTCTCTTCCATTTATTTCAATGTGCGTTTCAGTCTTTCTTAGACTTGACTTGACTCAGCCTTCTTTAGTTCGGCATCATCTTCTTCATTCTGCTGTGATTCCAACATGTTCATCAGTGAAGCGATCTGTATGTCTTTCTCCTCGACGGTCTTCGTCAGCTTTGCAATCGCCTCGTTCATCTGGACAAGTTGTTCTTCAATGGAAGTGGCGCCAGTCGTCATAACCTGCATAGCCATGGAATAAGACTCACCCATGGACATCGAGGGTGTCACCGGGATCTCCTTACGCTGGTCATCAGATGGCGATCCCTGGTATGATCCTGTGCTTGAGTCCATATTCGAGACCGGTGATAACGAGCGCTTCTTTGAATTTCTTGAAGCCGAAGAACCTTGTTCATTGCTTCGTGAACTCCTCTCACTTGCTGCAAGAGCAGGCTTCTTTGCCCCCAGCGAGGCTAGGCTGATGATAGGCTCACGCTTCTGATGTGCTCCTTGTGCCTTCAACGGAACTAACTTGGAGAAAGAGATGAGAGGCAGAGATGGTCCCACTGGGCGTGCCAAATTTGTAAACATGAAATTTCCTGCAACAAATGAAACAAGAACACGTGTACAAAATAAATTTGTATTAATGAATGTTTTAGGGTTGCAACCTCTGAGTACAAAGTTTGATCCTCTGATTCGATCTCCGAAGACGTAGTAGTGTAGACGAACAAAATGTGTATGTGTGGTTGATCCAAGGGTCGTAGAGACTTGATCTTGGTCAACGGATGTCACAAGAGTTTGGCTTGTGACGAGTAGGATTTATGTTTGGGGTGATGGAAGGACCGGCACGTGTAGGTGGTGCTTGGTGGTTCTTCACGATGATGACAGAAATGCAGAGAGTTTTATGAGTCTTCCGAGTTTTGTCGTCTGACCCCTTTCTTTGTTTTGGAGCCTTGTATTTATAGGCTTCTCCATGATCCTTTGCATTGAATCAATTTATTTGCCGAGCCTTGATTTATGGAATTTGTCTCCATGAATTGTCTTGACTCTAGCTTAATTTGAACTTGATTTGGTATTAATTTGAACCAAATCAATTAACTTGATAATTTCACCAAATTAATTTCACGGATGGAAGGACCAAAATCAATTGACTTGAGGATTCAACCAAATTAATTAACTAATTAACTTGATTTATATTTGATTTAAATCAAAGTCAATTATGAGATGTTTCTCATTTTATTTCCACCATCAACTTAATTCGATAATTTCTACAGTTGGCTAGATGTTGACACGTGTCATTTTCAACAACTCATCCAGTTTCGATGAATCACATGCCATGTGTACCATTTGTGGGACCCACGATGTATGCCACGTAAGCCCTGGCGAGTCAAAATTTAATTTGTTGGTGAACATTATTTTCACCGAAATTCACATGTCTACAAATGCCCCCACTTCAAGACACAGCGTATACATGTGCTTGTCATGTGTTGGAGGTGTGGTTTGAAGTCACTCTTTATTGTATGTTTGCCCAGCGTATTGTGTGCGTAAAAAAAAAGATTCTTGAAATCGTATATTTTTTTTTTACAACTAATTCTCTTCATGAAAAATGCCTGGTGACCATCCTATTTGCGATGATGACATTTTCTTCAACCATTTTGTTCATTGCAATCTTTGCTCCCATTTATGATTTGATACCAAATTGGCGCAGAATCTCTATACATGGCATAGTGCATGTGACGTGCCCAAATTTTCTATTGACATGGAATTGCCTTCTCCTTTCCGTCAATTTGGTTGTTTATCTCTATTTTGTGAGCCTTTTTTTTATCAGTCAACTCGGCCACCTCCTAATTGTACGCTGAAGAGATTTCATACTTATTTTGATATGCAATATCATATTCCTTTGAATATTGCGGAGCCTAAACAGGTAATTGCGTGGGTATCACTCCAATTCTGACTATAAGAAGAACAAGAGGGTTTGCCCTAATGACACGCACAACACGGCTGTCCTTGGGCCACAGTAGTATTGTCTTCATCACTCCATTCCATTTTGCTGCCAAGGATACCTTTGTAGCATCAAAAAGGCTTTCTGGATTATTTCTTTGTCGCTTTCTTGCCGCGAGAGAGAATACGGGTTGACTTTCTTGGTTTTTTTTTACAGCGACCACAGAAGAAGTGTTGGGTTTCATCACGGTGAGAATAATTGGATATATATTCTTGTAATATGGCTGCTGTATTTTTTTTCTTTCTTCTTTGAGCTGCCTCATCGTTGCCTTGAATAGGGACATCGACGACATCATCTTCTTGCATTCTGAACGAGTTGCAGGAAAGTTGAAACAATACTCTAATACAGCTTTGAATTTGCTACAGGCACAAAGAGGGCGACTTTAATTGATGTTACTCCGGAAACGAACCGCCAAACTTTTTCCTCTGGTAGTCTTTGGACAGGAACCTCAAGTGCTTATGACATCGCTGTTCCCTGATATATATATATATATATATATATATATATATATATATATATATATTTTAGATTAAAATTTTTTGTACAGGTAACCCGAACCAATTCATGGCGCAGTGGGGATACTCTTGAGAAATCGATAAGTGAGCTGTAGTGACGGTATTGATCATGAGCGGTGGCCCGACGACCTGCGCAAGGCGAACTGATGCTACCAATGGTTGTTGCTGCTTAGCGACGTGGGCACAAGAATGATCCAACAAGTCGACGATTGCTGCTAAGTATGCCCCGGCGAATAGATGTCCTGGTTACAATGACGCAGACCGTTGATATGCTGCTCAAGTTCCCCGATGAAGCATAACTCTTGGTTTTACATGAAGAAGCTGTTGCTCTTCGAAGCGGGGGAGAAATCAAAGATGAACCAAGCTTTGTATTTCAAGTGGGGGAATGACGTCACTTCAATCACAACTTTCCCCTTTTTATTGATTTATATACTTTTGTTTTTTTGTTTTTTTTTTGTTCAGGAGATTTGAAGACGGCCACGTGAGGGAAGAGACATCGTCTAGAGACAACGTCAAAAGAAACTTCAATAGTAGGGGAGCTTCCTTGCTCGAATCATGCGGCCATAGTTTTTTTATGCGAGATGCGAGACCTGCCATGAGCACTTGGGGTATGCGCTCATTTTCCATCGACAGAAGACTCAACAATGACGAACCTTTCTTGCTCGGATTCTGCAGCATTCAATAGTGTTTGTTGTAGGACCCGCCATGACCATTTGGGGTCTGTTCTCATTCGTCGTCGAGGGAAGACTCAACGGTAGCGGACCTTTCTTGCTCGGATCCTTTGGCATTCCATAGTGTTTGCTGCTGGACCCACCATGAGCATTTGGGGTATGCGCTCATACGCAGTCGAGAGAAGACTCAACAGCAGTGGACCTCTCTTGCTCGGATCCTTCGGCATTCCATAGTGTTTGCTGCTGGACCCACCATGAGCACTT